>PVJL010001236.1:10589-283396 GCA_004026885.1 Lyroderma lyra | reverse complement strand
TCAATTTTTGTTATTAGTCATTTATTTTATTTAAACATACATTATATCCCCCATCACACATCATTATTAGTTTTTAATTTTTATTATAAACAGTTACTTAGATTGTTGATATATTTACCCTTCTCTCTACATTTTATTTCTTCTTCCATTTTTATGCCTATCCATAATCATTTTAAACTCTCTTTAGTATTTTTAAATGTCTTATTAGTGAATATCTGCTGGTGCAGATTTCTTTGTTGTTGTTATTGTAAATGTTTCTTTTCACTTTACTCTTTAAAGAAATTCTCTGGTAGGAATGAAACTTCCAGTTGGCTAGGATTTTGTTTCAGCCATTTAAAGATAATTATTCTATTGTGTTTTAATTTCCACCATTTCTGTGGAGAAGTCAGGTTGAGATCCACTGTTTGCTCCTTTGACGGTGGTGTGTTTTATTGTGTGACAGCATTTAAAACTTTCCTTTTTAAAAAAATTTTTCAATAATTTTGCTATGATATGCCTGGCAGTTTTTTTCAAATTGCTTTGATTTGATAGTGGTTCCTCAGATTGTGGCTAGATGTCTTTGGTCTCAATGAGAAAATTCTTAGCCTTTTTGTCTTTTTAAAAATTATTTCTGCCCCCATACTCTCCCCCTTCAGAACTGTCACACACGAACAATGTCTTACTGTCCTATCTGGGCTATTCCTCACACTTTTCTTCTGTAGTTTCAATTATTTTTATTTGTTTTCTTCAACCCTCATATTTCCTACTGTGCTTTTGCTTTTCATATTGTATATTAAATCTATCTATTTTTAAAAATTATAGTTACTTTGTAATTTAATTACTGGATTTCCATTTGATTTTATTTTTTTGGATTCCAGTTTTCAGATATATTTTTCCATCTTCCCATCTCTTTTCTTAAAGTTATTAATAACAATTGTTTTTAAAACTGATTCCTTATGTCCTCAGTATCTGGATGCACTATGGATTTGTTTTTATAATGTTTTTCTTTTTATCCTTCCAATTTATATGTTTAGCACTTCTTGATTGAATATAGTCATAATTTGAGAATAATAGTAATCTCTGAATAATGTTTTCTTCATTCAGAGATAAACATTTGTTTCTGAAAGAAAACATTAATTGTATTAATTTAATAAAATAATGAGCAGATTCAAGCTGAGTTTCAATGCTTTTAAAACCTTTTGTATTTACACTAAGTCCTGGAGTATTAGTCTCAATCTTGGTGGTCTCTAAATCTAGCTTTTATTTCTCCTGAATTGTTGGAGGGCTATAATCTTGGTTTATCTTTTTTTCTTTTTATTTACCTTCAAATTTCCATTTAGGTGTTGAGCCTCTCTTCCCCTTAAGTGTCCTTAAATGCTGCAGGGCAAATAGAAACTTGCCCAAACTGCTAGGGTAACCCAAATGCATTTCCAATTCTGAGAGAGCTTGCTATGTCATATCTTTTGGTGACTTCTGTAGCTCTCACATGATTTCAAAGCAATTAATTTTGCATATTATCAAGTTTTACTACATTTCCTGAACAAGGTATTTGTCTGATACAAGTTAATCCATCACAGTCAAAACTAGAGTTTCTTTTTTCATTTTTCCCTCTAACATTTCAAAAGACACTCTGGAGCACATCTCTGTTGAAAGATCCACTGGGGGGAAGTGAAATGTGTGAGTCACCAACCTTAAAACATTAAACTTCAGAAAAGATTCTTGAAAGTTGAAATTGTGTCATATTTATCATTGAGGTGTAGCATTTTTGGCATAAAAAGTGGTACAAATAGATACTCAGTCTTTTAGATTGAATTAAATTTCAATGTTTGACACCCTCATTTTGCTTGCAAAGAAGGTGAAGGTCATCTTAACCTTTTTATTGCAGCCTCTCAGAGCAACTATAGTGACAATTATCAATCAGCATTTTTAATGATACACTGGGACTTACCATCCTAGTAATTGTTTGTGTTGGACTTTTTCCTTACTCTTAGCCTAGGCAAATATCCTAAGTTGATTTTTTTTAAGGCTTGTTTTCTCCTCTATAATGAATTTTTGCTAATAAAATAATAAGAATCAAATAAAACTTAAATGATCTGAAGACCATACTTCAACCTAATCATTTTTTATGTTTTCACAATATAACAAACATTCAGCAGCTAACCTTCTGTCATTGAAATGAAGGGAAAGACCTAAACTCCTGACTTTTATCCTCTCTTTCTCATGCAGGACAAAATCTATCTTCCTTTTAAATGTAGTCCTACGTGCTTTGGGGTACACAGAGGCACCACGGCTTTGAAGGAAAAGAAAAAGAAAGAAAGAAGGAAGAAACATGAAAGAAAAAGAAAGAAAACAATTGGCAAGGAAGGAAGTAGGTAAAGAATAAAGAAAGAAGGAAAGGAGAGCAACAATTCTTTGCCTCTAGTAGAGGAGGGAGATGTCTTCAGTTAAGCAGGGTAATCGGTAAATTCTTCAATGTTTAGTTTAGATATGTGCTGATGACCCGTATATATTACTGTAAGAGAAAACGGAAAATTATTCCTGGTCACTTGCTAAATGGTGCTCTAAGTTAGAACTCAAAGTAATCATTTCTTTTAAAGCTAAGTGCCCACAACCTTTGTGAAAATAGTCTGCCCTGATTCATCGTGATGATCACACCATTCTCTTGTTTGAGTCTGGTTTGCTCAGGGTTCTCACTGCTATGGCAGCAGGCAGGTGGTACATGTGGGTATATGAGGGGTTCGCCAGCACAGGAAGGATTCATTTCAGAAGCAGTCATAATGTTTATAAGGGAGCATACAAAACACAGACAAATAAACATGAGAATCATTTTTGATCAAGCCTTTAAGGATAGAGGTATGAATCATGTGAAGTAACACAAGTGATAAAGTTGAAGACAGAATTATATTCTAAAATTCATCAGTGTTGTTTCCTATGGGCTTGTTAGAATGAAAAACTCTCTTTTGACCAAATCATTAGAGCTTTAAGGTTCACTTACCATGTCTCAGGAAGCAAGAGAAATAAAAGTAGGAATACTTAGCTCAATTTTTCTGTCTTTAAGTATGGAATCAAGTGAAATATGATGTATTCATATGCATTTATTATATCTTTTGCCATCCTTTTCATTGATGATGCAAATGAAATGCAGAAAAGACTCTTCTAAAATGTTCTGTCTTATAGGAACTGAGATTTCTTTTCTAATTTTGCTGCAACAGATGCAAGACTTTGCCTGAGGGTGCTCTTTGAGAAATGAGAAACACTAAAATAGTATGAAGGAAAAGGGATTTTTTTTCTCAGCCTGTCCATATTCCTACTTAAAAATTTTTTTGTGAACAACTTTATTATTTTCAGTTATAACCAAGGTACTATTTAAAATTCAGTGTGAAATTAAAAAAATGTTTTTAGACTCAAATATTCATATTAATGTAAGAAGTCATATTAATTTCAAAGGAAAATATAAAATACATAGTCCTAAAGAAACCTGAGTAATGTTCTCCCCACCACCATTGACTGTAGACCTAGCATTTAAAACTGTTTTATCTTAGGATATAAAATATAGGTCTGTCAGATTAAAATTTACTCATTAATTCTCATTTTTATGTGTCTCTGGGTTTTGAATCTGAATTCTCTGGCTATGGAATTATCTCTCTTATAGTTCTTTTTGGAACTCATTTCATGGCAAACAAACTCCTATACAGCACTGACCTATTGATAAAACTCTAATTACGTCTCCTGATTTTGATTGAAAGTTGAAATTCCCTGAAGATACTACTTGCTGGCAGAATTCCTGAAATATTTATTACCTACTAAGTGTTGGGGTACTGGATGAAGTTAGAGGGCATTGCTGACATTTTTTATACCACTGTCCTAGTTCTACACCATTTCCCTTTTACCTTTATGTAAAGATCCTGCTCATTTAAAATTTATGCCATATAGTTGATGTATGCTCTGCCATCCTTATTGTTGTCATAGACCTCCTACTCATGTAACTTTCTTTAATTCCCTCAGGATTTAGCATATGGTCTGCAATATCAGTACAGTAAGAGATAATAAAATGTCCATGTGAATTACCTATCCAAAATTTAATCTTCCAGTGCCTTGATTTCTTTTATGCCCATAAGAATTTTGGAATTTCCTTCCCTCTGCCTTCAATCCTAAGATGTCGTCTGTCTACGTATGATACAAGTGGTCAAGATTTCTCCTACACCTGTTCTTTCACTTCACTCAGACCTCCAAATTGTCATCTCTTTTACTTTAAACCAAAGGCTTTATTTGGATTTATTTATTTATTTGTAGTTTTCAAAATTTATTTAAGATTTTTATCAAAATATAACTAACATACAACATTATATTCATTTCAGTGTACACCATAGTTATTTAACATGTACATACCTAAAGAAGTGATCACCATGCTAAGTCCAGCAGCCACCTGACACCGTACCCTCCATCACAATATTATTAACTATATTTTCTATGCTGTCTGTATATTATGTGCCCATGACTTGTTTGTTCTGTATCTGAAAATTTGAACCTCTTAGTCTCCTTTAGATTCCCCCACTTTTATTTTTTCAATTTTACTTTTTCAATTACTCGACCTTAAATATTATTTTATATTAATATCATGTATACAGCATAGTGGTTAAACATTTATCTAATTTAGGAATTGATCTCCTCGACTAGTCTGGTACCCATCATATTATTGACTATCTTCCCTATGCTGTACTGTACATCTCCGTGACTATTTGTATCTACCAATTTGTACTTCTTAATCCCTTCACCTTTTTCACACTACCCCTCAACCCTCATCCCATCTATCACCCACCCTGATAAATCTAGTACCCATCTGACACCATACACAGTTATTATGGTATTATTGATTCACTCCTTATGTTATACTCTTCTTCCTCGTGACTGTATAGCAACCAATTTGTACTTCTTATTTCCTTCCCGGTTTTTACCCCCACCCTCCCCACCACCCATGTGGCAACCATCAGAAATGCTGTCTGTGTGTATAAGTTTGTTTCTGTTTTGCTGGTATCTTTATTTTTTTCTTAGTTCTACATAATCACATTACATCTATGTTTCCCTGACATACTCCACTCAGTATAATACCCTCAAGATCCATTCATGCCACCACAGGTATCAAGAACCCATTGCCACCCATGGCTGAGCAATATTCCACTGTACATAGGTACCACCTCCCTTTTATCCACTCCTCTGCCTCCACATCTTGGCCATTGTAGACAGTGCTGCAATGAACATATCGGTACATACATCTCCTCAAAGTAGTGATTTGGGTTTCTTCAGCTAAATACCCAGGAGTAAGATTACTGGGTATTTTCTTGTCTCTTGTTATAAAGTCTGTTTTGTCTGGTATAAGTATTGCTACCTCAACTTTTTTGTTTGTTTTTTTCCATTTTTATAAAATATCTTTTTTTTATCACTTTACTTTCAGTTTTTATGTGTCTTTAGATTTGACACAAGTCTCTTATAGACAGCATATGTAAGGGTCTTGCTTTCTTCTTCATTCAACCACCTATCTTTTGATTGGAGCATTTAACCCATTTACATTGAAAGTAATTATTGATAGATATATAACTATTGCTATTTTATTATTTATACTTTTGTTCTTCTTTAAATTTTGTCTTAAAGAAATTTCTGTAACATTCTTTGTAATACTGGTTTGGTGGTGATGAATTCTTCTAGCTTTTTCATACCTGGGAAGCTCATTACCTGTCATTTTATTTTATTTTTTTATTTTTAATTTTTAAATTTGAGGTGACATTGGTTAGTAAAAATTATGTAAGTTCCAGGTGTACAATTCTACAATACCTTTTCTATGTGCTGTGTTATGTGTTCATCACCCAGAGTCAGTTCTCTTTACATCACCATATATTTAAGACCCTGTCCCTTCTCTCCCACCTCCCCTCAGACCCTCAGATAACCACTAACCACTAAACTATTGATTGTGTCCATGAGTTTTTGCTTCTTTGTTGCTTTCAGCTTTGTATTCCAGAAGTGAGTGAAATCATATGGTTCTTGGTTTTTTCTGTCTGGCTTATTTCACTTCGCATGATGGTTTCAAGGTCCATCCATGTTGTCATAAATGGCCCTATTTCATCTTTTCTTATGGCTCAGTAATATTCCATTGTGTATATGATTTTAAGTGATAGCATCGCTGGCTAGAATAATCTTGGTTGTCAGTCTTTGCTTTTCATCACTTTCATTATTTCCTGCCCAATACCTTCTAGCTTGCAAAAATTCTGTTGAGAAATCAGCTGATAATTTTATGGGAGCTCTCTTTTAAGTTATTAGTTGACTTTTTCTTTATTCTCTTAGAATTATCTCTTTGTGTTTAACCTTCGGCAATTAATTATGATGTGTGTTGTTGTGGGTCTCTTTGTGTTCATCTTGTTTGGAACTATCCACTTCATGGGCTTGTATATCTACTTTGTTTTTCAGGTTAGGGGAATTTTCCATCAATACTTCTTCAAATAGGTGTTTAATTCCTTGCTCTTTCTCTTCTCCTTCTGGTACCCCTATGATACAAATGTTGGTATGCTTGATGTCATCCCAGAAATCCTTAAACTATCTTCATTTGTTTTTATTCTTTTTGCTGTTCTGTATTTTCTGCTCCCTTATCTTCTAAATCACTTGATTCAATCTTCTGCTTCATCTAACCTACTGTCAATTCTCTCTAATGTATTCTTTATTTCAGTTATTGTATTCTTTATTGTTTTATGCTTTCTATCTCTATTTTTATGTTTTCTATCTTTTTATTGAAGTTCTCCTTGAGATCACTGAGTATCCTTGTAATGATGTTTTGAACTCTGCATCTGGTAGATTGCTTTTCTCCATTTTATTTAGTTCTTTTACTGGAATTTTGTTCTTTTATTTGGGACATAGTTCTTTGTCTCCCCATTTTGGCTATGTCCCTGTGTTTTTTTCTAAGTACCATATTTTTCTCCGTATAAGATTCCCCCATGTATAAAATGACCCCTACTTTTCTAACCCAACATTAAGAAATCCTCTTAACCAGTTATTGTTATATATAAGATGACCCCAATTTTTGGTCTAACAATTTTAGACAAAAAAATTATATTATACACAGAAAAATACAGTGTTAGGTAGGGCTGCTATGCCTCCGAGTCTTAGTAGAATGGCTTTATGTATTAGGTGTCCAGCAGGCCCCAGTAGCGTATTCTCCCTTTTCATCAGAAATTGGTGCTCCAGGTGTGACCCTTGTGTGAATTGTGTGTGGCCTCCTGTTGTATTGAACTTTAGTTTCTCTTTACATGTCAAAGGGAGGGATTGACCTTTGGGCTGATTTGTTGTGAAGACTGGCCATGACTACAGTGGAGTGGCTATTTTGGAGGGGTTGATATTATGGAGCAGGATTTGCTTTAGCAGGACTCTGGTGTTTGTTGTATCTGCCCTTTGGGTGTGTTATTTTTGGAGGCAGCTAGGTGATGTTCCAGCCCCAGGGCCTCCTGGGAGGAGACGCATTGCATTCCTAGTTCAGCTGCAAGCTGTCCCTTGCCAGGGCCACCTGGCATGAGTCACAAAGCAATCTGCAGATGGCCACCACCCACACTAGGCTCATAGGTGCTTAAAGAGAGGCCTCCACATGAATTGAGGCTGGCTTTCACTAGTACCAGGCTTCGGGCTGCTCAGCCAGAGGTATGGGACTCATGAAAGTTAGGTGCTGCTTGTTTGGGTTTTGTGAACCTATGAGAGATTTTAAGAAAGTCTGCAACATGAGCCAATGTAGTCTGTTTATATGGAAAAGCTACTGGAAGTGCCTTGGGTGGACCCCAAAGTTGGGTGGAATGGGGTCTCAGGGAATCATCTGGACAAGGCATATGAACAGTATTTATCAAATTGATGGACACTCAGATGTGGTGGCCATCTCCATCTGTAGTCAGGATGGGATAGGCTCAACAAAAAAACAATAGCTTCTGCCAGCTCCTGCTTTTGAGAGAAAGCTGCCCCTCCAGCCCTCACCCTGAAGCCAGACAATTCAGTTCCTCCTCATATGTACCTGGAGTTTTTCAAGCTGTTGCCACAGTGCTGGAGCTCAGAGCAAGTGAGACAATCAGTAAATACATCTCTGCCTGTGAATGCAGCTGCCCTCATCTCACTCAACCACAATATCAACTAGTTTTCACAGCCAGAAGTTATAAGGAATTTTCTCCCCGGTACTGGAACCCTGGGCTGGGAAGTCTTGTGTGAGGCTGGGACCACTTGCTTCTCTGGGGGGGACCTATGCAGCAGGTCCTGATTTTTAATGGTCATAGGTATGGGACCATCCTATTCCACTTCCCCTCTTACCAGTCTCAATGTGGCTTCATTTGTTTGTCCTTAGTTATAAGCTTCAGTTCAACTAGACTTCAGTGATTCTCAATGATGGTTCTGTAGTTTAGTGGTATTTAATGTGGTCCTGGGAGGAGTTCAGCACAGCATTTACCTATTCTACCATCTTGACTGGAAATTGGCTTGTAACCAAAGGTTTTAAAATGTTTTTCATTGTATATATTTAGGATAAATCACTAAAATTGTACTGTCCATTGGCAATAAATATTAATTTTGTATGCTTCTTCTGATAAGACAGGGGAAATAGGTTTTACTATGAGGAAATTCTGTGCCAATTAATTAGTCCTTCTTTTACATAAAGATATTAACAAACTTATTTCACCATATTAACTAATTTTAGTTATATGTTTTTTATTCTAATTAGCCCTTGTAATTAATCATAACAAAGAAAGCAATAGCTTTTTTTTTTTGAAATTTGAGTATTAGACATTTATCTAAGATTACAAAAGCTGTTCATTACTTTAGATGTTGCGAATGTTAGGTGGATATGTGAAGAAGTTTTCTCCTAACTTTTAGGCTTTTGACATGTGATATTTAGAAATTGTGTTACCTTTAAATAAACAGAATTTAATTAACTTATAAAAATGTATATACAATGTAAATTAAGTATAAAAGCTATGATGCTACATTACAGCCAGGACCAAGACTTGGTGAATAATCTGATCTGGTTTGATTAATTGTGACCTTTTTGTACACCAAACTCAGAGATATCCCAATTAGTGTGACACCTCTTGTCAATATATGTTAATTTAATGATAATGTAAAAGGATACAAAGGAAATATATATCACAGCTCTGCAAAGTGAAAATTAATTCATTTCTAATTGCAGTTATTTTCTATATTTTTTTGTTTTTCTCACTTAAAATTCTATCTTAAAGTATAGAGTCTGTTCTCACATTCATGAATATTAACTATAAATATAAAATTTTATGAATATATTAATAAAATATTAACAGATATCAGTACATATTTATGAAATATTAAAATTAGTCACATGCAGATTATTCCACAAAATAACATTAACAACATTTTCATATAGTGTTGTGAATTGAATTGTTCCCCACTCCTTTAAGATATTGATGTTGTAACTTCCAGGACCTGTGAATAAAATCTCAGGTGGAAATAGAATCTTATCAGATGATCAAGTTAAGATGATGTCTTTAGGGTGGGCTCTAATTCAATATAAATGTGTCATTAAAAAAGGGACATATTTGGACACAGGGAGACATGCACACAAGTGGAGCATCATGTAAACATGAAGTCAGAGATGAGGGTGAACATCTATAAGTCAAAAAATATTATTTGCCAAAAACCACCAGAAACTAAGAGAGGGGCATAGAACAGAGTCTCCATCACCACACTCAGAAAGAATCAACTCTACTTTAATTTCATCAGGCTCTACACTGTGACACAATATTAATACATTTCTGCTTTAGTCACCCAGTTTGTGGTTCTTTGTTGTCACTTTAGCAAACTAATATATAGTAAAGTTACATTTTTTATATTGTGCATTTTGTGTCAGCTGAAATATTTTTCTATGTCTACCTAGATTTCTATGTAGGATCTATCTCTAATAATCAGTATTACTACTAATAATTAATTATAATATTAATACATTTATTCCAGTGTTTTTACTTAGCACTTGATACATTTTTCTCATTCTTTTACTTTCAAACTTTTCACAAATCTGATTTTATCATGTCCTTTGTAAATAGTCTATATTAGCATGATATTCTTTTTTATCTAATATAAAATCCCTGATGTAGAATTTAGCTCATTTAATGCATTGTGTTATTGTTATTTTGATATTGCTTCCAAAGTTATTTATGTTGCCCAGATTTTTTTTATTGTTTTTTTCTTAGTCTTCATGAATTAAGTTCCCCTTACCCTTACTTTAATTTGTTTTCTTTGTTTGTAAGTTTTACATTATCTTTTTTGGTTGCTTCTGGAATCTTATGCATAATATAACTTATTGAAGTCTACAAGTTAATATAATAACTATCTTCCAAGTAATACAGTGATTCTAGAGCTCATTACATTCAATCAAACCCCCTTCCAAATCACATCTAGATATTATTTTGTATTTTATTTCTGAATACTTTGTTTACAAATTTACTCACCAGCCTTTCTTTCATTTAACCTTCCTTCGCAAATGATTTTCTTTCTTTTGAAGCACATTTTAAAGATTTTCCTTTAATAAAGGAGCGACATAAACATATTTTTTATTTATCTGAAAATTTTTTTATTTATCCTTGTTTTGAATTTTCTTTTGCCCAGAAGGACAATTCTTAAAAAGCAATTGTTTTCGCTCATAAAGTTATTCTCCTATCTTCTGGTCTCTCTTACTGCTGTTTAAAATGTTGGATAAATATCTTTCTTTTTGTATCTTTTTTATTTCTGTAATCAAATATCTTTTTTTATATTTGCTTCTATGAGTTTCTATAATAGTTAATAGTTATAGGTATATTTTTGTTGTTGTTACTTTATATATTATGTTGATTTTTAGTACTTTGGATATAATTTTATTTACTTAAAATAGTAAATAGTTTTATTTTTTATTTTTTATTTTTTTTTTTAGTGGTGAAACAAAGAGATAATTTATTGAAGAGAAAATGTACTCATAAGAGGTAGGAGCGGGCTTGAGCAGGAAAATAGTTCAAGAGCCTTTTTTAAAGAATTCTAAATGTGATAATTTCAATGTCAAAGTCCTTAGGGACTTAGTCCATGTCTTTATTTCTGTGACTCTTGTTTGTGGTAGCTTTAAGATTTTTGATAGTCATCTATGATAGTCAATAGATCTTTGATTGTCAATCTCTGATGTTGCTATTGGCCCAAATTGTGAATGCTCTTCTGAACGAGGAGTTGCATTTGTATCTGCCAGAATACAAGGGACACTTTCAAGCTGAGAGCAATTTTACTCCGAATTACACAGATTCAAGGTGAATAATTCTGGTTAAGCTACTCTCTCATGGACACTAACAGAAGTCTTAGTCTTCAAATTTGAGCACATTTAAGCTGTTTTCTTCAGGGAAGTGTTTACTTTTTGGTTTATTTAGCAGTCATTGTTATCAGTCTCTATTATTTTTGCTCAGGGATTTTGTTAGATTTCTCTTTCATGCAGTGAAAGAGGGAAGGAATTGGGGTATCCTTGGAAGCTTCCTTACTTCTTGTAGTCCAACAATTCATTGAAAATACATTGTATCCAGAGTCCAGTTGTTTTGTTGCAGGAAGGCCTTTCAGAGTATCTTGCTCAGTACAGTACTGAAAGCAGTATTCTGTTGACTATATATTTTTAACCTACTTTATTTTAGCATTATTATTGCAAAGAGTACTTCCAAACTACTACCTTTTCTACAATATTTAAATCTAAATACCCTCTAAAAATAAATTTAAAATATGTCAAATAGAAAAACTATCAGCTCATAAATGCAAACAAGAGGCATTTCAAATGGGTAGAATTTTAAGGACATTTAAAAAGTAATAGAAGGGAATTTAACATTTTATTTATGGATATAAAATGATATTAATATCTTGAAACTACATAGACCTGTCAACCTTTTTAAACTTAAATTGTGTCCCTTTTTAACTAACTGAATATTTAGTTAAATATTTTTTTTAACTAAATATTGTCTAGCAAATATTTTTTTTCATGTTCTTCTTGTCACCTACTTAGGATTATTTAGAACAAATCTAAAGATATAATAACAATTCTGTTGTTGATTTTTATGGTAAACAAAAATTGGCAATAGAAAATTACTCAAATATATAAAAATTTATATTATATTTTAAAAGCATGTTTGCAAATTACCTCATATTCTTTTGTATAAATACTTGTTTATATATTTGTAAGGTACCTATTGTGGAACATGTAATGGGAACTTTTAAATGTCCTAAAAATCAAACAATTCCTTTCACAGTCATAGCTGGCTTTTTAAAATGTATATTTAAAATGGTAAGAAGATTTGAAATGAGTTTTTGACATTCTGGCTATGTAGCAAATATCTTGTCTGTAGGGGACGTCTTTTAAGTTGTCTCTCCCGGAAAAAAAAAAAAAGACAAGTATTTCTTACTAGTAGGATGACTCACTCTTCACAGAATTTCACCAGAATTTCTCTGAACCATTCTAAATCCCTCAAGTATTGCACCATTTTTATTAAATTTATGGGTACAAAAGGACAGAGTAGTGTGGGACAAATTCAAAAAATATTTTTAATTCAACAGTATTGAGAGCAGAAGCTATTTTACTTGCAGGTTCAGATTAGTTTTTAATGCCTATATCTATCTATACAGCATTGTTAAATATTTAAGAAACTATATAAACATTGACCAACCTATATCTTCAGATTGTTTTGAAAATGTGTTTATAAAGTGACTTGGGGTTAGTGATCAATGAGAGCCACTTTACTTGTTCCATGTTTCTTAATTTGTTTGATTCTGCCTTTCCTTCTGCCTTTCTTTACTTCCTCCTTCCTTTCCTTTCTTTCAGTTTTTATTTATTCATTTATTCATTGAACATTTAGTGTGTGTTCATACCTGTATTTAATGTGAAGAGGTAAAGCTATGTTCTCTCAGTAGTAAAATATTATGAACTAATTGAGGTGACATTGAAAAGCTTAAGTTAATAAATGACAGTAAAGATTAGTATATATTGTTATGGGAATAGTCCAATGACAAGAATTGCAGTGGTGATAGTCTCAAAAAATAAACAGTTAAAAAACAGGTATGCATATGTATAGCATATTTTATATATTATCTTACTTACAACATAATCCTATTATGTACAAGGGAGTCAAGGAAGAAATAGATCACAATGGGCTGAATACTTAGTCAAAAACTTTTCCTAAAGGGAATATGTGAAGTCAAGCTTTTGAGGTGCAAGTAGCATTGAAGCAAGTAAGAAAAGAGTAAGATAAGCCTTCCAGAAGAAGAAACAGCATGATGAATAATATCATAATATTGGAAATTAGAAAACATGTTGAGGAGATAAATGAATAAATTTGTGGTTGGAAAACAAGGTTCTTTCCAATTATCATTTGTTTAGTAACTCGTATAAGAGATGAGACTGGATACAAAAGTTAAGATGACTCTTTTGGAGAGCTTTGATTACCTACAATAGACATGCTATAGAAAAATTAATAGTTTTCTACTAAATTCTCTAATCTATTATACATGCAAACCTATATATAGGTTTAGCAAATAGTAGCCAAGTTACAGGAATAAGAAAAGATTGGTGTTTGGAAAACTAAACCATTAGGAAAAGATGGTATGGACAGAAATTAATAGATTTGAAGAGTTACAGTATAAACTCAAAACTGATTTAGGAAGAAGTGAAAGATAGATTGAGGGATCTGGAACATGGTAGATTTTCAAATCAAATTTGAAAGTCTTGCTGAGATTGAGGAATAATTGTAATGAGAGTAACCAAGGTAGCCATAAGAATTGGAGTTGTGTAGAGAAATTGGGTAACTGAAGTTCTTGTTTCAGGGAAAGAGCAATTCTGTGTGAAATGGAAGGTTGTGGTGAGGCCATTGCAGTAGGTGCCTGAAGTGGATTAGAAGTGAAGATCATGGAGATGATCAGAAAATGAAAAGGGTAGATTCTATAGAAGTAATTCTAATGGATTTTAAATTCACTTATGTAGGATGACTGTGTAGCTTAGTTTGGCTGAGAAGTTTTGAGCTGTCAGTACTCAAATATGCTTTTTGCCACTTTCTTCTTTTTCTGGAACTTCCACAGAGCAGATAATTGCTCCACTTTTATGGTGCCCCACCTGTCTCTTAGACTCTGTTTACTTTTCTCATTCTTTCTTGTTTATGCTCCACGGACAGGGAATTATCATTTGTCCTATCATCATGTTTTTTGAATCTGTCTTCTGTCTTCTCTAAGCTGTTCTTGATTCTCTCTAGAGAATTTTCACTTGTTAATTGTACGTTTCAGCTCCAGAATTTCTGTTTGGTTCCTTTTATAGTTTATCTTTGTTCATACTATGATTTTATTTCTACATTGTTTTCTAGATTTTAATGTCCTGTCTATGTTTTTCATTGTTCTTTGAGCATATTTAAGCCATCATTTTAAAGTCTTCATCTTATAATTCTAATGTCTGAACTTATTCAGCAACAGTTTCTGTCAAATGTAGATGAACCATACATTAATTTTTTTGTATATATTTATTTCTTTGTTTCTTTAGGTTTTAGGTGGCCTATTGTATGATTTACTCCTAATCTTTTGCCCCAGGCATCTATTGCTTTTCTAACCAGGGTAGTTTCAAATTAATCAAAATTGAGACAGTAACTTGAATCCTTCAGGCAACTCCCAAAACAGGTTAGAATATATACAATTATTTGCAAATGTCCTCTCTTTTCCATTCAAAACTAGGGATCATTTCTCACACTGGAAATACTGGCTGTCCTCTTTAAGACTGACACTGAGTCAGGGAGAGGATAGGACAAGGGCAAGTAAAACTGCCACAAAACTTTACACCATTTAAAAGTTGATTTTTTTCTTGATTCATCTTTCAATTGGTTATTGTAAACTTTTTCCAGTTTTCTGAAAAAGATAAATTTTTGCTTATTTTTCTACTGTTGTAAAAGGTGATAGGAGCCTGAAGCTGCTTACTCAGCTATTTTTACATCATTTAATACTATATATTTTTAAAATGATGTATTGAAGAATGTTTATTTATAATTCACATACTGTATAATTGACCCATTTTAAGTATACAATTTAAGGTTTTTAATATAGTCATAGGGTTGTGTAACTATCACCAGAAACAATTTTATACTTTTATCCCCATAAGAAAAACCCTTATACCTTTCCTGTGTCGCCCTTCAGTCTCCCCAGTCATACTTCACCCCCACAAAACCACTCAGCCACTTTCAGTCATTGTATATTCCCCTCATCTGGACATTTCCTATAAATAAGATCATACAATACATGGTCTTTTTTTTCCTAGCCTCCTTCAGGTTGCATAATGTTTTTCATGTTGTCAGATAGCATAAGATTTGTGCATGTTCTAGTTATATGTATCAGTACTTCCTTTTTAAAAAAATGAGTAATATTTCACTGTACAGATATAGCACATTTGGTTTGCCTGTTTATCACTTGATGAACATTTGGGTTGTTTCTACTTTTGGCTATTACAAGTAGTGCTTCTATAACTGTTTGGATTTTGTATGGACCTGTGTTTTCATTTGTCTTCGGTATATATCTGGGAGTTGAATTTCTGTATTACTTGGTAAGTCTGTTTAACATTTTTTTTCCAGACACAATCATACAGTTTTAGCCACAATGCCAACATATGCCCAGATGGGGTGCCCTGCTCTGGATTTTTTCTGGGGCCTTTCCCTCTGTCCCACATCCCTGAGTCTGGAGCAGAATGCAAATGCTTGTGGAGCTGTATGAAAGCACCGGGAAGGCCACAACGAGCTAAAGGAAGGCACGTTTCAGTGCCAGTCTGGGCAGCGTTTTTTTCCAAAGCAGAGGCTGTGACTCCTGTCTTCCCAGGGTTCGTGTAACCCAATCAATGAATTCTCCACTCTAACTGGCCACCAGGGCCATTGTCTCCTGACACAGCCTGCCCAGGAGCCCTGCCATCTTGCAGAAGGGAGTTCACACCTTCTGCTATTTTCATATAAGTATATCCAATTTCTGAGCATCTTTCCAGCTGCCAGGGATTAATAAACTCCAGTTTTAAATATTCTGCCATTTGGAAGGTTTTACACACTTGAAAAATGGTAACAATGATGTCTTCCGGTGAGCAACCGGGATGCCAGAGGTGAGCCAGAATCTTGTAGGCTTCATCTACATGGACATTCACACAGTGCTGGATCACCTCCTTCACCAGCAGCAGGTGGGGCTCATTGCAGACCTTAAACACATTCTCACTGTCAATAAAGCCAAATCCCGAGAAAGTGGATAGCAGGTTGTTCAATGCCGGCCTCATGTCTCCCTGGGCAGTGAAGGTAATGGCTTCCAGACCATCGTCAGTGCATGGCTCCTTCTCCTTCTCACTTTCATTAACCTTGTGAGGATCTGGGCGTTGGTCAGCTTTGTGTAGCAGAGGACTGTGTCCAGACTGAAAGGGCTCTATGATTTTTATCTGAAACGTCACAAGCAAGAGCAAAGCATGTCATTTTGGAGTAGATTTCCATGGTTCTCCTCAAGGCTTGCCGGGCTCCATCAGTCATGCTGTCTACTTCATCCAGGATGATGATCTTGTGTCACACTTTGGGAAGAGTGACTTTCTGTTGGGCAAACGTTTTGATTTTGTTCCTCACAAAATCAGTGCCCCTGTCATTTGAGGCACTGAGTTCCAGAACAACATCCTCGAGAGCTGGGTCCAGAAGGGCTCAGCTGGTGGTTTTTTTGCCAGTTCCTGGAAGGCCAGCAGTGATAACATCGGGCACATTCCCTCTTGCAAAGACCTCCAGCCTGCTTACGGGGCCTTCATTCCTGACAATTTCATTCAACTTTACTGGTTTATATTTTTCAGCCTCACCCATGCATCCAGAACACTCATCGTTTATGGCCTGGGCCCTCATCATGGCAACCTGTAGTGGCCAGCACTGCTGGGGGCCTGGCTGGGGGCAGGGGCGCGGTCCTCAACCTCATGCTCTCGCTGGCGCCAACGTTGCTCTCCTGTCTCTGTTTAACATTTTAAGAAAATACCCGACTGCTTTTCAAACTTTCTGCACCCTTTGACACTCCCACAAACGTATCAGAGTTTCCATTTCTCCACATTCTTGCCAACACTTATTTCCTGTCTTCTTTATTATATACATTCTAGTTTGTGTGAAGTGATATTTAATTGTGATTCTGATTTGCATTTCCCTAATGACAAATAATTGAGTATCTTTTCTTGTACTCACTGACATTTCTATGTCCTCTCTGGAGAAATATCTAGTAGGTCCTTAGTCCGTTTTTAATTAGGTATTTGTCATTATTATTGAGTTATAAGTTTCCTTGTATATTTTAGATACAAGTCCCTTATCAGATATATGATTTGCAAATATTTTATCCTATTCTGTATAATGTTTTTATATCTACTCATGCAGACACATATGCACATATTACCATGACACCCCATGTTTATCTCTACTACATTTTATCTGTTTACTACTCTTCTGATAGACACCTGATGGATAATTTCTCTATTATCACATCAAAATGATATAATTGTAGAATTTTGTGATATATATCTAGAGGACATATATAAAAAGTGAGATTGTTAAGTCATGGGTACCTTAACGGCCTTCTAAATTGGTTTCTAACATAAATGTTCCAGTCTACCTTCTCACTAGCAGTCTATGAAGGGATCCACATCATGTGCCCCATATCCACATCAACTATCAAAATTATACATCTCAAAAAGATTATACATATCTCTATTTTTATCAGTCTGATGCTAATAAATTGTTGAAATTCATATTTTTCTGATTTGTTTTCTTAATTTTGTTGTTTCAGAAATGTAGTAAACTTCCGAAGTTTTAATGTATTCAACTTTAAAAGAAAACAAATAAATTTTTTTTTACAAAGTTGCAAGGAATAAATGAAATAACGTGCATACTGCCACTTTTCAGTGCCAGGCACATAGTAAGCATTCAGAAAATATAAGCTCTTGTTGTTTGTAGTATTAGTGTGTTGTTGAAAACTATAAATACTTTTGCTACAAGTGACCTGAGAAAATAATAAAACTAGAATATTAGTATCTCAGAAAACAGTAGATGCCTTTTAGAGATTTCTTAAGTCTTAGCCTCCAAGTGTATCCTCCCAGATCACTTTACCTTTTTTGTTGTTATTGAGTGTTTTTAGCTTTTATTCTGACAACATAAATATTTTCTGATATTTTCTAATACAAATAGTTTTATTACCTGCCATCAATGATTGCCTGAAGCACTGTTGACACCCTCTCCACCAAACCTGCAATTCTGGACCCTGCCTCAGTGAGATTAGAATTTGGCACCCTGACCAAAATGGAAAATTGCCTTAGATAAAGCATAGACAATAGAACTACGTTGCCTGAGATCAGATCCCAGCTTTATCACCTAGTGACTATTGCAGTTATTGGTAATTACCTAACTTCTATAAGCTTTAGATTACTTGTTGTAAAATGAGAATCTCCATAGTAAAATGGGGTTCATAATAGTTTATACCTCAAATTATGGCCTTGGGATAAAAAAGAAAGTATTTAGTACCTGCCACATAGTAAGAATGTCCTACTAATGTGATTATTATCATTATTATTATTATTATTATTATTATTATTATTATTATTATACTAGAGGGCACTTTAAATAGCCAATAATGGATTGAGGGCAATTTGTATTCACAGTACAACTCAGATCCTATGTACTTGGTAATTTCAGCTTATGGCCAGTTAACCATTACTTAACCCTGCGTCATGGCGGTTACTGCTAAGATCAGTATTATTCTTACTTCCACTGTCAATCAGATACAATTTGATGGGAGTTTTACCCTGAGCTCTACCTTGGGCAAAGCCAGTGAGACTTTTTTTTCTTATCTTGTTACTATTCATTCTTAATCCTGGCAGATTTGTCAGCTTTACAGTTTGACCATATTAAACAACCCAGAGTTAGACAAAATTATACCATATATGAGTACAATATATATGTGGCAACTTAAGTTCTTTTGGAGAGCAAACGGTGATTAGGAATGTGATCTGCAAGACAACTTTTCAGTTTCAAAGAAAAGGTAGGAGAAAGTAGGAAAGCAAAAGAGGAGTTGCAGCTTGCCCAATTGCATATAGACTTGGTAAACGTGAAAAGCCAGTTTAAACACTTAATAATATTGATCTTCCCCCAAGGGTCTTTTTGTAACTGATTTAATTAGTCTTTATTAACCATTCTTCAACAAATACTTGTCTAATACCTTAAAAGTCTATCTTAGCAGCTGTTAACTCTACCAGTGCTAGAAAATGACACTCTATTAATGCCTGCTCTGTGGAATAATTTAATTTGTATCTACCTATCTAATGTTTAAACAATGAGCTGAAAAGTGATTCATCAATCACTCGCTTTATTTGTTTATACAAAATTAAACTACTACAAAATTAAATTAAATACTAATTTGCTAGTATTATTTTTTCCTAAGTTGAATTAAAAACAGTAGACTTATAAAGAAGCAGGGTTAAGTACATTAATAATGAGAGAAAAACACAAAATATTTTAATCAGTGATGAATTTTAAACACTTTATTATAAACCTGGAAAAATGAGTTTGGAAAATAATTCATACAGAAATAAAGATTGAGGGAGGTAAAAAATATGGTAATGAAAGGAGAACTGACTGGGTGGTGGGCACACAGTGCAGTACATAGATGATGTGTTGTAGAAATATACACTTGAAATCTGTATAATTTTACTAGCCAATGTCAGTACAATAAATTTAATTGAAAAAAATGACTACCTTTAAATGAAATGAGAGCAGATATCATAAAAATTTTTTATAAAGATGAACTTTTAATTTCAAAGTGTCTGAAAGAAGACATTTGATAGAAGGAAAGAGAAAGGAAGCAAGGAAGGAAATATTTATCATGCTTAGCACTGTATACTACTTCAACTTGTGCTGTATTCAGGTGTTAATGAAGCCTTTGGTGTCATCTGTGACTCTCCACCAAATATCCCCAGCATTCAGAAGGTTTGCTAAGGCAAGATGAAGATAAATACAGAGTGTTAGAAAAAAGAAAAAAAAGTAGTAAATGAATTAAATATTTCTTAATAACTATGTGTCACAATCAGAAGTAGGCATTTTCCTTAGGTTATCTCATCAGTGTCATGCTGTTTCTTCTCCCCCACTCACGAAGTAGGTATTAGTAGTCAACTTTTTAAACTACAAATAAGTAAAACAAGAAAAGCAACAACAGAGGACTAAGGAAGTTACCTTACTCAAGGTCACACCTAGAAGGAAAGGTTTTCAGGAACTGAAGCCATATCTGACCCCAAAACCTTTGCTCTTTACAACACATCTTACTGCTAAGAAGAGGCAAATGTCATGCCAACTTTCTAATGTTTGTTTGCTGTTTGTTTATTTTAATGATTTGGTTAATCCATACCTTGTCCAGGGAAATTTCAGCTCTCAAGAGGAAACTTTATGTTTCCTGGCTAGTTTGACTTCAAAATAGGAGCTAGAATCCACAGTACTTAATAAGCAAGTAAACTGATTTGGACATCAAAATAACCAAAATGATTTGTCTGTGATATAATGACAATTATAACAACTAAATTAATTTATTGACATGCTTGCTTACTTAGGGGTTTCCTTTTTAGGTTACAATGTGTTTATTTTTTGGAGTTCAGCTAAATCATGGCAATGAGTACAGAGTCACCAAAATTCATTGCCTTATTTCTTCATTTGTTCACTCCTTGACCCAATTCTTCAACCCTTATTCCAGACCTATGGTAGTCAATACCATGTGCTCCTTAGCAAAGCCTTTTTGGTAAGGAGCACATATGTACTAAAAGATACAAATAATGAAATCTGTTATCTCAACACAGTGTGATAAATACTAGAGTTACTCTAAAAAAATAAAACCAACAAACCATGTAAAGACTTATTACTTTGGGGAGTACTATAAAATATTTCTGTGAGAAATTCTCGATTGGGGTCCTGAAGGATGATTTATATAGAAGAAGAAAAAGCATATATAAAGACATCCAGTAAGAAAACGGTATAGCATTTTTAGTGAATGATAAGCAATATCATAGGTCTGGAGGTTTATTGCAGGGAAGTATAAGGCAAAGACGACTAGTAGTAAGCAACCATAAAGAGCTTATATAAATTATGTAACATAAAAAAATAAAACTATGATAACAAAATGCTGCTGTTTTTCTTACTCTATGTGTTTTATTATTTATTGTAAAGACAGTCATCTTGTTGAATCACCCAAAATAAACCCAATTTTTCAGTTTTGAAATAGTTCTGTGTGATCAAGAATATGATTTGGTGACATTATTTCTGCTCAGACCATTGAAGTTATAAAAAAAAAATCTCAGAATGGATCAATTGAGTTTCAGACTGAGAAAGTAACTTGATTCAGCAATATTCAGGAGATTTTCCCCTGGTTTGTAGTTTTTAAATAGGTGTTTGGGAATCTTGGCCCCATAGGTTTTTGAAACTGTCTTGAGGAAAAAAAAAATTAAGTGAACATTATTCTATTACTAGCAAAAGGAAATGCTAAATATGTTTAATTTTGCATGATCAAATATTATTAACATTAAATAAAAATGCTTTACCAAAATGTACTCAAAAACTAAGGCAAGCATGAGAGATGCAATTGTTTGAGAAAATTAATATGCAGTCACTTATAATTTCATGTAGCACATTTCTTGCTTATGTCTGTTCACCAAAGCATTCTCAGTATGTGCTCTTTGATCCTTACAAATTCTCAATTATCTATATATAAGATGCCACTTTCTTAACTGTTCAGTTTGTAAGTGCATACAAAGGTTCTGGCTACCACCAAAATGGGTCATTGAATATAAAATCTCCTACAATAAAGTTCAATGCTATTACTCAGGTTTGGAAGGAGTACGTGAATATTTATGAAATCAGTGATCAGTTGCTTAGAAGACAAAGCCTAGAAGCCATTTTTATGAAGTTAAAATTTCTGTCATCTGAGCTCTGTTAAAAAGTTGAAAACAGGACTCATTTTCTGAGTCGGTCAATCTGTGAATGCATGCTATTGGTCACTGTGGATTCTGGGTAGGTATCTGGATGTGACAGCATAAAGGCTTTGCTTCTCCCAGACAACTGTCCAAAGTACACTTTCTAATGAAAGCATCAAAAGAGGAAGACCTCCATAAAAAAGTAAACATGATTATAGCCATACAGCTCATCCATCAATTTCATTATATTTAGGGCTGAACTCAAAGTTCAGCATTAGACCTTGAGAAATTAAAACTCTGAGCCAGAGGCTTATAATGCATGAGAGAAAGGGGATTAGAGATCAACAAAGTCATCCTTGCCAGCTTTATTAACCTTTTTTCATTCTCCCTAGTTGTTTGATGTTCAAGGTCTTAGCCATTAGATAGTATCATTGGTTATTTGATATTAATAAATAGTTTCCTCCTTGCCCAAAATCTATTTTTTCCCATGAAAAGGGCAAAATTAGAATTGTCCCTGGGAGGATGAAAGGAAAATACACAAGAGAAAGAGTTAATGCCTGATTGTTGACATTTTGAAACACTCACTGTTTCAGGAGGAAAAAAATTAATTTATTTAGGACTCTACTTATCACAAAAATCGTCCTTTAGCATGAACTATATTGTGAGAGAGAAGCTAAGGAGAGCATACATATCTATGTATGACCTTATTTGTTTCTTACCTAAAAGATTGCTCTTTCATCTGTGTGTATATGACAGAAAAAAACTATGTGACATGTGTCGTAGAATTATTTTGGAAAATATTAGTGCTTTTTATACATTAATTTAGTATATTGGGGTCCAACTCACATTCCTGATGAAACATTTTTTCAGTGCTTTTCTCTTTTTAAGTAAATTTGATTAAACTTAGTTGTTTTTTTTTTTAGCTTCAAGGGGAAAATAGTGTGGGTAGTTTAATAGCAAGCATACTATGTTATTTGTTTTGGTCATTAGTTTGTTTGTTTTTCTGTATCCATGTGCATTTTTTCAGAAGAATTCAAGGATTTTCAGAAAGTGTAAAACTAAGGTTATTAACCACCCATTTAGTTTAACAAAATGAACTTGCAACTGATCCTAGTGCACTATCATAGTATCTGCTTTATGTTTTCTTTTACAACTTTAGTCAATTAATTAATGATTTTTTTAAAGTTAAAATCTGGTTTGGGAAGAATAGTGTTAAAACTATTATTTTTAAAATGAGATTTATAGGTAATCAGGGAAAGTATATTATGTTTACAGATATTTATCCCCAATTAATTCAATATCTTTGCTTGTCTGCAAGAAAAAGGATTAATAAAATTATATAGATGACATCTACAGATAGAAAAAATTAAATATTGGTTTAAATTTCATCCTTAATGTACTATTAGTCTGAACTTTTTGTTTACTTCAACTTTCTGTTGTTAGAATTAGTGAATACATAGACAGAGGTCTTTCACCAGCCTGAAACATACCAATTCATAGGATCTAAGAAATAATGTTGGCATAATTGAAAACAAGGATAGGTGGAGGGGCTTTAAAGTCTGAGTATGGAAGGAACTGAGAGAAGGGACTTCAGATCAAACTCACTGTGTATTGATATTAAATGAAACATATGCTTTTTCCAGCAAGCATTTTATGAAATAGTTCTATAATGATTTTTTCCACAGATATGATGGGTAGATAGGGTTACATTGAACTTTATTGTACAGTTTTCACAATAAGCTTATATAAATGTATCCTTGACAAGTTTATAAAACTTTAGTAAAGTATCATTTATTTTTCTGGAGAAAAAAATCATGATATGCAAGAGCATTACAAAATAAAATCTTAGTTTAAGGGCTTCTTTTTTCTGAAATTAAGCTGGATAAACATAAATGTTTTGTCAAAAATGCAATGTTTTTATAGTTGGCAACTGGGAAATAAATAAATTTACCAATTGAATGTAAAGATGAAATCTATAGATATAAGATGAAAATGAATAAATAATGCTGGACAGACAAGATATATGAATGTAATAGATATGGAAGAACATTAGACATGTAGTGCATTTAAATACAAAATATTATCTAACCTGGTGAGAAAAAATAATGTGCGCACACATAGATATCTCAAGTCTTACCCTGGAGAATAGTGTGCATTTTATTATTAGACACAGACCTAATGATTTTCTTTTCTTTTCTCTCCTTTCCTTTTTTCTTTACTTTTTAAATTTATTTACCTACTAAATTCGTTGGGGATGACGTTGGTTAGTAAAATTATATAGGTTCCAAGTGTATAGGTTCTATAGTGCATCATCTATGTGTTGCATTGTGTGCTCGCCACTCGGAGTCAGTTCTCTTTCCATCACCGTGTATTTGACCCCCACTCTCCCTTCCACCCCCTGGCTTCCCCTTTACCCTCTGATAACCACGAAACTGCTGTGTGTGTCCATGAGTCTTTGTTTCTCTGTATGTTTGTCTTGTTCCTTGGTTCCTTTCAGTTTATACCCCACATATGAATGAAGTTATATGGTTCTTGACTTTTTCTGCTTGACTTACTTTGCTTAGCATGATATCTCAAAATCCATGCATGTTGTCACAAATGACAGGATTTCACCTTTTCTTACAGCCAAGTAATATTCCATTGTGTATATGTACTGCATCTTCTTTATCCAATCATCTATGGAAGAATCATTTCCAGGGCTTGGCCACCATGAACAATGCTGTAATAAACATTGGGGTCCATATATATTTGTGGACAAAAGATTTTAGATTTTTTGGGAAGATACCCAGAAGAGAGATAGCTAGGTCATATGGTAATTCTATTTTTAATATTTTCAGGAATCTCCATACTGTTTTCCATCATGGCTGTACCAATTTATATTCCCATCAGCAGTGTGTGAGGGTTTCTTTTTTTCCACAGCTTCTCCAACATTTGTTATTATTTGTCTTGTTGATATTTTTCTTTAATAAAGCTAATCCCTAGAAGGCTCAGAACTTCTGATACTCTAGTCTATTCTCTTTTAGATCATGGATTCCTTCTTTACTGTGTGATTATTCAGTTACCGTTCTGGGAGTTGAACTGACATGTTGTGGGGCATCTTTAATTGCTGTTTTTACTATGCTAAACTGAAATTATGACTCTTTATAATTCTGCTCGTTGGTCTTAGTTCATTGGAACAATGCAGAATGGTTTTTCTTTGTCTCTCAATAGACTAACTTCAAATCAACACTTTAACAATAACTTTTGGTAGTTTGGCTTTTTTTGTTTTTAAATAACACAAAACACTTTTAACCATTATTTCTCAGTGTATTTTCTTTAACTCTAATGTTTTAAAGTTTCTTCTCAGAATTTGCCACTGAGAAATGAGCATGTTATTCCAGATAAAATGCAAGGCAGTCCAAAATTCATATAGAACTTTGTATTTTAAAATACTTTTAAAATTTTTATACTTTTACATATATTTATATGTTATGTTATATATTTTTATTTTTATTTATTTTATATGTATATTTTTAAGTGAAACCATTATTTTATAAGTTTATTTTGAACTTGTGGCCAGCTAAAACTACTCCTGTTTCACATTAATTATTGCTAAATGAAGTCTAAAGTGGCACTATATTTGAAAATTTTTTGTATTTTTTTCTGAACCTGAAATTAAGGAGTTTGTCATTATTTTACTAAATTATGTCTTCTGAATTTTAGCCACTTTCATATTACAAAGAAAGTTTTAATTCATGTATACTAAAACTTCCTCTCAATATTGTCTCCAAAACTTTATATACTGTCAATTCCATGTCATTTTTCATATCTTTGAATAACAGAGAGAACTGGAATTATCTCTAGAGACATTTTTTTGTGTTGAGATCAATTTATTGATTGATATTTTGTGGACATAGGTATTAAATGAACTATTGAATCCAATCTACATTTTTGAATTGTCCTTATAGATATAATTAGAAATGGACAAATGTTCTTATTGAATGAAAGATGATATATTTTTTCTAGTATAATTAATCATAATAAAGAAAATGATGTTTTTTAGTAGAATTTCTTAAGAAACTAATTATTAGCACTAAATTACACCTATTTTATTTGTACTTACAAATAATATTTTTCAATAACCCTCAGATTTTCTCAAAACTGGCACTGTCCTTATATCCCAGAAATCTAATATATATAGATCTATGACCCTGCAGCTAATGTAGGCCACAGAGTTGTCCCAAGAACCTGGTTCAAAAGTATAACCAGAATGATTATACTCCAAAATATTTGCCTGAATAAAAACCAGAAGGACAACTTGGAGTCATGTCTATGTAAGCTGTTTCATACTTTTGGGAAGCTGCAGTGGGACTCTTATCATCAGGTGGTGTATCAGTCAGCACCCCAGCCAGAAACAGACAGACTCTTGAAATTGAATAATTCAAGGAAGATTTGTATATTCAGACACTAATTACAAAGGTGCGGGGTTGCGAGGACCCCAGTAGATGGTACAGTTGTTCTGTTACCAGTCTTGGCTTGATATGACAAGGGGATAGAGTAGTTATCACGTCCCAACAGGACACTAGAAGATACAGAAACGTGTTGCTGTGGTCGATGCCAGCCAGCCCACACTCTAGGACATAGAGAAGAATGGAGACAGAAGAAGAATGAACTGGAGAGTCAAACAAAAACATCCAGTATCATTTCCATGGCTTATAAAAGGTCAGGCTGACAAATTGGCAATAGAAATGAAAATATTTCCTGTTGTATGCCTCCCAATTCCTTATGTGAGGCCTGTAACCATCCTGTCATCTCATATCTTCTCAGTGGTCTGTCACGGCTTTTACTCAAGTTCTTCCCACTGGAGTTCCTTTCCGTTTACGCAAAGCTGATTAAGTTATTTTATTTAATATTTAGGAGATCATGAAACTAAGGTTTAGCATCCCACAGTTTAAGTGACAGAGTCAGGGATCAGAGACATATCCGACTCCAAACTCTATTATTTTACTAATCTCTTAAGCCCTCTGGGATGCAGTGTTTTCATTTATGAAATGAGGAGGGTGCCATGACGTAGATGCTGTCTAAAATTCCTCCAACATTTAGCATTTAATTTGATTTTTATTATAAGTATTAAACGTAATATAAGCCATATATATTTGTAGAAAGACCACTTACAATTTTGACCTATGTGGGAAACACTATTGGTCTGTGTGTGCGCTTTATCAAAGGTCAAGAACACATAGCTTTTTAGTGTTTTTTTTTTTTTTCTGTAGTTTACCAGGCATTTTAAACATCAAGCCAAGATTGCGAAGGACTCCTCACTGGGATACACTTTCAAAACAATTTAGTCACTTTGAAATGTAAATTTGATAAGCAAAAGCACTACTGACACAGTTACTGCCCTGCAGAGCCATAAGCTGGTGCAAATGAATTTGCTTTGTGATAAGAATTTATACCTGTTGGAGAGAAGCATTTGGAAGTAATCTTTTAGCAAATTCTAAGATAGCTGGAATGAGGAAAACATATTAAATTGTGAAGGGATATCTGAAGTGCTATCCACCCACTGATGAATATCCACAACCATGGGGTTAAAGTCTGTGTCACCTAAAGAATTTCCACTATTTTTTGTTGAATGATGTCAGCTCTCCAGTTTTGTCATGCCAATCAAAAACTGCACTGTCAGAATTCTTTGTTTTGGGTACCCTGTGTCTGCCTGGTCACACCCCACTGTTGAAAAGGAAACTCCCAAGATTATTTGAGACTAAATTTCAAGGATTCCTACAGATAAAAGATTATTTTACTATTTATCATTTTCTTGGTAATAGGTTTTGAGTTTCTTATAATTCAACAAGTTTTTTTTATCATTAATTTGAAACAAAATATTAAAACTTAGTTTTAATATATTATGTATATGTGAAGAGACCTCCCTTACGTGCTAATGATTTTGATACCACTTTTTGGCCCAGTATAACATCCTTATTTTCACTCCCATCTGCTTATAAAGGTTTTTTATTTTGTACAGCTCCTCAGTTGGAGAATGTGTCTATACTTCAAGTTTTCTCAGGGTAAGAAATAATAAATAATATTTTAAGCAAATTCCTAAATTAGGATTTCTATAATAAATGCTACTCCCTTCAGCAGTGATCCAACATAAAAAAGTCTTGAATCTCTTTCAAAAAACGTTAATTTATAAAATCGTATGTACCATATTTTATTAATTGTTCAATGTAAAGCATACAAGAATTGTATTCAGAATTGAAGGTGCTTTTCTGAAGAAAGCCAATAAATAATATTTTACTGACTTCCTTTGACATATAAAATAATAGTGACAAAATCAGTATGTCCATACTGTTACTGAGACTAAGGTTATTGAGAACAAATATTGATCAAGAATTACCAAGATTATTCTAAGAGTTAATATTCAAAATACATAACAACTTAATACTGAATTTATTGATAAAACAGTAGGTGCTGAACAGTGTATATAGAGATGACTGATTGCCTACAGGTATTCATGATTTCAAACATAAAAATAAACTAATTTATAAACATAATTGAAATATCTTGTTCTTTGGTAGGCTTATCTCCATAGGTAAACATAAAATATATTAGCTGTGCAGTATACTTTTTCAGGAAAATGGAAAAGTTGCTAATAAAGGCAGATGAGTCTAAGAGTCTGATCATCAGTGACAAGAAAGTGACCTCTTATATACCTTATATACCTTTCTCCTTAAGAAAGAGAAGATTTGGGTTCCAGGGAGATGTTGCATATATAATATACATTATTTCTTTTGTCACTAAATAGCTTGGCTTTTTAAGTAAGATTTTATAGATGCCTTATGTAGTGTAGCCTTACCTCATTCTTGCTTACCATATTATCCAGCTTTGCCATCTACATTTACATGGTTAAAAACAAGACAGCAGGTTCAAAATGGAGTTACTTATGTTAAGCCCAACATCGCCAAACTAACATAACTTAACTTCAGTATCAGCTTCTCCTAGAAATGGAATCTTAAAACAGTCAATCAGGAATCAACTGGCCAACCATAGTTAGGTAACCTGCCTGATAAAACCTTGCCATCCCTTAAAAAAATAACTGTGCAATAACCAACCCACATTTTTGTCGTCTGTAACGTCCTTGTTTCCCCTTCCATTGCTTATAAGTCTTTCATTTTTGTACAGCTCCTCAGTGCTTCTTTCTGTCTCCTAGATTGGTTGCTGTCTAATTCATGATTTGTTAAATACAGCCAATAAAATATTTGAAATTTACTCAGTTGAATTTTATTTTTTAATAACATACATAATATACATATTTGGATTTAAAAACTCAGTTCATTTCTTTTCTAATGCAAACCAATTTATTCCTTGATGAATTTTCACCTGATTACTTTCTTTCAGCATTTCCTGAGTCTGAGTTAAAATAATATGAAAATTCCAGAAAATAGCTGATTATTTTCTTAAGATTCAACTAAAAAGCAGAGCAAAGCAAAACAAACAAACAAAACACAAAAGAAAGAAGGAAGGAAGGGAGGGAGGGAGGGAGGGAGGAAGGAAGGGAAGAAGGAAGGAAGGAAGGAAGGGAGGAAGGAAGGAAGGAAGGGAGGGAGGAAGGGAGGGAGGAAGGAAGGAAGGAAGGGAGGGAGGGAGGAAGGAAGGGAGCCACACCTAGGAATGTAGTAGGAAAACCTCTTTTGTTGTGTGGCGTCAGTGTTCATAGAGTTGTAATGAACTTCAAACACAGGCTAGCTGAACTGTTGAGGATCGATTCTTACTGAATCAACCAAGAATTTTTAATTAAAACACAACAACAAAATTTCAATGCCACTTAACTGGGTTTTTTTTTAGGCCATTCATTCATTACCTCCTTTGATTTCTCTTCTCTACCTCTCCCTACCTTCCCTCATAAATACAAGATTCCCCTAATGATTCACCCCTTGAATATATCCACAGGCAAATATTCTAACAGGAACAAAAACAACTCTTTCCTCATAAATATACATTAAAATGGAGTGAAGAGTTCTTTCCTATAATTGACTGCCTGTATTGATTGCCTAACAGAATATTGGATTAGTTTTTTTAAAGCTTCCATTTAAAAAATCAATGTTTTGCTAGACTCATTGGACTGACAATAGTGGAAGGTTTGCTAGACCCACAACTGCATGCCCTCAAAATTGGAACTCAGGTGTGTTCCTACTAATGGTGAGAGGTAAATAAGTAAGGAAAAAAATACAAATTTTATATATAGTTCATTTGCAGTCATGAGGACTTTTATGAATTTCTTTGGGAAAGGGGAAATATAGCTCAAACTAAAGAGGATATTAATCCAAATAAAGGATTAAAACTATCTCTTAATTACTTTTAGGGATGGGTGAACTTGGCCATATTTTGGGTTTACTGAGTATCTCAAATATTTTCACAAATGTATGGAGTTAAAAAAAGATAAAAACTACCTTCCTCAGCTACCTTTGTTTTACAAATCTTGTGTAATTTATGGTAAATCCAAATGAAAATATTTTAATTTGGTTTGCAACTAAGAAAACATTTGGGTTTATGCTTTTTTCCTATTAATGCTTGAAGTTTAGTTTTACTCAAGGTCTAAGTGTTATATCAGTTTTATGTGTAACAGAAAAGCACTATTTTCAGAAAATAGAGAAAGCCTTTGCTATATGAATATCACATTTATTATCAAAGACAGGAAAGAAAAATTTAAGAGTACATATTTTGCATGGTTGTGTTGATATCATTTTAGACATTATCTGTTGGTTTAAATAAAAGTGCAATGCAGCCTTTCCAAATATCTTCTGAGTGTGCCAGAATTTATGAAATCGAGCTTTTTAAATGAAATTTTAATTAAATTAATTTCACTTTTATGTCAATATTGTTAGGAAGCATTTTACATTTATTGATTTTTAAAATGTAAATACTAACAAGATTTTTTAAAGTACATATTTGGTATAAATTAATGTTAACATTTAACATAGCATTGTTAAGTACATTCATAAACACAATCTTATTTTCAATATTTTAATATAGTGAATATATATACACATATAAGCACACACCTGCACATGTACATATACATTCTAAAGACAACATCAGCAAAAGTGGCTTTCAGTATGACAAATAATTGCTTTTCATTCTATACCAGGCCTATTTCTGCTCAACCAACCCATTTTTTTATCATTGTTTCTTTTACTTTTGGGACTTACTTGCAATCCTATTAGAGTACAGTCATCCCCTTTATTCATAGGGGATACATTCCAAGACCCCTGTGGATGCCTAAAACCATGGGTAGTACTGAATTCGATATATGTTTTCTTCCTCTACGTACATACTAATGATAGAATTGAATGCCTTTATCTAAGTACTTATCACACACTGAGGCTATAACTTTGGCAGTTTGACAGCAAAACTAACAAAATTAGTACAACAGCAAAAGCTAGCATAAAATTGTTTTTCTTCTTCATTATTTCATGGACAAAAGATTCTATCTTAATGTAGATCTTAGCAACTTCAACGTATAGATGTTTTTCCTTTGTTAAATTGAGAATTTTCACCTTTTTGCTTAAAGGAAGCACTTTATTGTTTCTCTTTAGCAAGTCCTTATTGCCAGCACCACAATTACTGTTGTGCTTTGGGGTCATTATTAAATAAAATAGAGTTCCTTGAACACAAGCACTGTAATACTGTGACAGTCGGTTTGATAACTGAGATGGCTCCAAGTGCCTAATGGGTGGGTAGCGTCTACAGTGTGGACGTGCTGAACAAAGAGATGAATCAGGCCTCAGGCCAGATGGAGACGGATGGAGGGAGATTTCATCACATTACTTAGTGCACCAATGAAAAGCTATGAATTGTTTATTTCTGGAAACTTCCATTTAATAGTTTTGGACTGCAGTCAATCACAGGTAACTGAAACTATAGGAAGCAAAACTGCAGATAAGCGAGGATGGGGGGAAATTTTATATTCGCCATAGTCAGTGATAAAAGTAGTCTCACTCGTAATGGCAATAACATTTTTGTCTAAAAAGAGCCTTCCCAACTGTGAATATAGCAATCCAGTTGATGTTTTATATTTTTGTGGCTTTCCACTGCAAACACTATTTTGTAAATTTCTGCAGGAAATACTTGTTATAAGCTATCAAAAATAGTGTCAAGTGTCATTATCATTTGTAGAGTAAAAATGTCATTTGTACTAATTTTCTCATCAATGTACTCTGAAGTATTATATCTAGTATTCTTCCAGAGGAGAGACATTTGTTTTATCTAAAAATACATTTTCTTATTTGAGGACACTAAAAGTCTAGAATAAACTAAACTGTGATTGCTTAATCTAATTCTGAGATGGAAAAAATAAATTTTTATATGTTGATTGTTATACACATTCAGTACTCCAGGAGGCATCCCTGACATTGAAATCAAGGTATTTTTCTAAACACTTAGCTAAGTTTTCCTTAGACTGGCTATGCCACTTCAACATAGAAAATGCTCAGATCTGCTATGAATGTGCTATGGTATAGGATTTCCAAAATCCATTTCTTGAGTATTCCAACAATCCTTCTACAGGGAATATGTGTGCAACTACCACAGAGTTTCTTTAATAGACTTGAAGTCAAGATATACTAAGGTCTGAGAAAGTCAAGGGCACTTGACAGACTTACGTTTGACTTTTCTTTAAAGATGTATTTATTCCATTAGCTCTTGGTCACATAACCTTATTACTTTATTCAAAAAGACCCTTCTTACTATAATTTCTACATTTGGATTTTAAGAAATAACATTTTTTAGATCCTTTAGTTCTTCGGTAACTTGATTGTTCTGTTCTGCTCTGTTTTTAATTACAGAATAAGAATGGCCTCTGAAGTGAAAACAGAAACACTGAAGTTATTAATAAATTTTTCTCACATTTGTAGATGTAGGGACCTTGGATAAATAGCTGCAGTGGACCTGTTAATGTGTGCCATTACAAAATAACCACCGAAATGTGTTTGTGATATTGGACCTATCCTACAATAACTTTTATCTTTTATAAATGCTAGTCAGGTCTCACATCTTTGTGTTAGGTATAGTCTCATGTTCTTTTTTTTATGTCAATTCATTTGGGCCTCCTTTATACTGCAATTTGGGGGACTATCTGAGTTAGTTTTCAATTCCTAAACTTAAAACACCATGATGTCTCCTACTGCTTTTTCAGAAAAGTTATTTTATTTGGCCTCATACCATTCAAGACAGGTTCAATAGAACTTGGAATGGCTGAAAACATTTCCTAATCTTCTATTGCTATTTGAAGTTGTAGGTAGTTGTCTTCTTATATCCCTTTCCCACTCAACTCAATAGAAATTAAAATTGACAGAAACAATTCTAGAAGGAAAGTGGAAAAACTGAACAAAGGAGTTGAAAATGTATATCCTCTTTTCTTACATTAAACTCCTATACATTTTTATAAGCTAATTTCTATTTTAATGATATTTCAAATATATAAAGTATACACATTGAAAATGAAAAAAAATTGAATAAAGTACTTTTTGGAATGATAAGACAAAAACTGTTTGTGGTAGTTCATCATGTACAGGCTGTATATATCTGAGTTGAGTCTCAAAATCTTTAGTGATAAAAGGTAAAATTAATGAAATGAATTGAAAACAGTTTTAAGGTCACAGGAGAGTAAAACCTGCAGAACACCTTGTTTTGCCATGGTTTTTAATTCTGTATATCAAATAATCTATAAAACATTACAAAAGATACTCCAGCATTCTTCTATTTTTATACATGTGCAGTAAACATTTTGTTTTAAGTAAAAGACATGGTTGACTGAAAAGAAATTTTGTGGGCAAATTTCGTGCTCCAGGACTTCATATCCAGACGTAAAAAAAAAAAAAATCAAAGTTATTTAAATAGAAATTTAAATAGGATATAGTGAAAATACCTGTGACATCTAATGCTGCTCAAGTTCATCTATGTAAGAAGCCATATGACAGCACAAGTCATTGCAGACCCATCTGAGCTCCAAAAATGCCAGCTTTGTTCAGTTAGTATACATTGACTGGATTTGAAATCTGTAATTGGTTCTGTTTGAAAAGAAAAAAAATCAAATTTCTCCATTAAAAGAATATATCAATGTTCCTCCCCACTCCCCATCCACTATCACCATCACCATCCACATCTAGGAGTTAAAAATTTGTTATTCAAAACTATTCTTATGAACCAAATTCTGGATTAAAGTTTATGACTGGGGTCATAAATGTCTCAAATAATCAAAATACATTTTAGCGTCTGTTATAATTTTTATCTCATAATTTACCCATTTTTATGGTGTAATATAATAACCTAAAATAAGCCACAGAGAGACAAAGGAGAAACAAGTTCTGGATAGTCTAGAAATTATACAAAAACATTCCTAAGTGCTAGAAAACAAACTGGGTTATAGAATATCTAGGTTTATTGTTTTGATTTTTGTTTTCAATTTTTTATTTTATTTGGTAACCACTGACAGGACTCAGAAAACAGAATGAAAGAATACATTCCTCATTAACTAGCAAAGATGTAATATAAATATTTAATATATTTATTGTATATTTAATATCACCATGAAGATACTCGTGTACTATTGAATACCGGCCTTTTCCAAAAATCCACAACAACTTTTTGTTGTCACGTGCTCTTCTAGAACTTTGCAACTCTCCATTAAGAAGTCGACCCTACCTTCACTTTGAACTTGGGCCTTTGTCACTGCTAGAATTATGTTGCATGACTTCCAAAGTTAAATCATAAAAAGTGACATGTTTTCTACCTGGTTCTCTTGTTCTCAGGATGCTCATCCTTAGAACATGGCCATCATACTTTGAGGAAGTAGCTAGCAACCAAGATCATTGCAGGCAGTCGAGTCAAGCACCATAAATGTGAGTGAATTAGCTTTCAGGTAATTCTAAGCCCATAGCCTTTAAGCTGCCCCAGGTGACATAAAGTGGAGGAAAGAAAATTAAAGAGGGACAGAGAGCAAATGGTAACAGTGGGGATTGGAGTTACTGATTTATTTGTTTGTATTACCTCTCCCAATATAAAAGCATTTACTAATCTCCAAGGCTACACATTATTGAAGGAAAAAAAACAAAACAAAACAAAACAATTTCCTTCTATTTAAAAATTTTTTCACTATGTGATAAAATCTTGGTTAATGATACTTTCTTTATTCAATTAGCCATATATTCATACCATCAGACAACCTAGGTCTCAGATACTACCTAGAAGATAAAATCAACTTTTGATGCTTGTTTATCTATCATGAAACACTTATAGAAATATACTTTTACTATAATTAAAATATATAAAGCCACTGAGAATTACTGTTTTTAGGAAAATGTTATCAAAATTTTATCCCAACTATTTAATGAATACTAAGCTCAAGATAGATGTTCCAGATAATTTTTTAATGTATGAAAATATATGTTAAATAATTTTAATGGGCTTTCAAATCTATTTAGGATATTTCTAAGTGGAACACAGTAAATGTGCTGCATTCATTTTGGTCCTTAGTCCTAGAACAATGTCTGTTCAAATGAACAGATTTATAAACTTTATAAAAATTTATTTTATCATTTGTTCCGAGTGGGATATTTTCTTCCTTTTACATAAATAAGGAAATTACAGAATAATAAACATTACAATAATTACTTCATTATTTTTTTGACTTGAAGAATATTTACCACCTATCTCTTGTGGATATTGTGACACATTCGCTGTTAACATCTTTAAATCCTTCTACAAAAAGTGTCATAAAATAACTATACCATTGTGATGCCTTTATTCCTTTCTGAGCTGTCATCTTAGTTGTCAATTTTCCTCTGAGAATGGATTCTAAAGATGTTATTGCCAAACATCATAGTGGGGCCTTAAACTAAGTGTCTAAAACCATTCACTATGAACACAGGCTAAATTGGGTTATATTGGAATGACAGTATGTGCATTTGCAAGTCCCCTGACAACAGTCATTTCAACAACTTAACTTTAGCATTCAGTCAGCTCCCAGCTGCAGAGGAAAATTCAATGGCCTCATTATTGGGTCTGAACTGAAGTGCGGCGTGCAGGAGGAGATCCAGAGTCGCCGGCAGACCAGGGCCTTCCGGTTCATCTGCAGCTTGAGCTGGTTCAGCAGCAGCCACAGAATCATCGGGAGGCAGGATAGATAGCATCAGCTCTTAGGTGATGGAAGCTCCAGTTGGTGCCTAAATCCTAAACAAATAGCCATTTTGCCCTCTGCGGCGCACAGAATTCTTTTGAACTCCTGTTGGATTCAGGGATCACAGGAATCAGCTTGACTCCTGGAAGCAGGACGTGCTCATTCAGAGGCAGCAGCTTTGGCAGCCAAAGAGGATTGTCAGAGCCTATTTTCTTTTTAGCAGCAGGAGTAAGTACTGTAAAGAAACAGGGCTCAGGAAGGCTGCAAGATGCATAAATAGTATGTAATCCACGGAATGTGCTGGGAATTACAGAAGGGGAACAAGAATACAATTCTGCTGGTACTACACTGAGGGGCAGGCCGACCTCTATACCACGTAGACTACTTCTTGCTAGAGGGGCTTTTGTTTTTAGAGGAAGTACGGTGTCCCATGCATATCCAGCTGCAGGCCCATCATTATAAATTTAATCCCCGTGATTTAATCTCCCCCCTCCCAAAAGGCTAGGATTCTACCACTGAAGTCTGAACAGATACATCTCTTTATATTACTGAGTCATGTCACTTATTCAATCTATTAAATTATTTTGAAAATAAAGGTAAGGGGGAAGTTGTGGCTTAATAGCCAAAATTAAGCAAGCATTGAAGTAAGCAAAGGATAATACTGTAAGTAGCAGGGGAGCTACAGCCTTATGCACAGGAGAGAAGAAAATAGACCTTTGAGAACTGACTTAACTATTGTGTGAAATATGAAATGTCTTCCCCAGGGATTTGTGTTATAGCCAGTATTTGACGCTGAGTAGAGTTGCAAACACTCTGGGCAGGAATAAATAAAGACGACTATCATCAATCATGGGATATTTATACTAAGGATGACTGTTTTCTTCTTTCTTTGTCATTTGTTTAATGGCCTACACAGTATGACTTCTGAAGGCTATGGCTCCAAGCCCTGAAGGCACAGGCCCCAAATCCAGCACACGGCCTCCCCATGCTAATTGACGAGCACTATTCAAAAGAAGGACCTGAATGTAGGAAACAGCAACAGAGAGAGGACCTTGGCCAAACGTCATACTTGCAGCTGCGTTGCTGTTTCTGAGAGAGCTCTGATTTGTCAGCCCTCTGTGGCAGTATTTTCCGGAGAGCAGGATTTGGCGTGGTTTCCTTCCTGTGGAGGAAAAAAGAAATTATTACATTTTAAACTTGCCCTCTTCCTTCCTATTGAAAGATTTTAGGCTATTCTACAGGATAATAAAATAATGAACAAAAATTAGTAAAGTCTTGTGAAAAAACGAATGTTCTCATATATATTTGTCAGCACCGTTGTGTCATGTAGGTAGAGAGGTGCCTTTCACTTACTGCTATGGTATGACTGTCAATTTTACACATTTTACATTAGAGGAAATTGGACCAGTGTATACCCTGTTTTGCAGCCTTGCTGCTGGAGAAATGGGTTCTTGGGTTCATCACAGGGAAGAATTGAAGAACACACTTGAATACGCCAAGCAAGCAGTGAATTTAATATTTTAATCTAAAATTTTACTATATTTTGATATGAAAATATTATGATTTGGGTATCAGCAATATGAATAAAGATTCTATAAAGGTGTTACCATGCAGTCTTGCTTTTATTTACTTCTCATAGAAAATGTAGAAAGCAGAGAAGAATGATTAAAATAATTAAAATATTTAATGAATATTTTATTAACTATTACTGAGTACTATAGTAAGATGCTGTTGGTAATGCTGCATCTATTCTATACAGATGGGAAATTGAAGTTACAGACGGGCTCCACATCTTGCAATATAATAGGTGTATTTTATTGAATTTTCTTCAATAACTATCAGTGATAAGGTCTTTCATTGTCTCTGTTGCTGCCTCTTCTTTCCTAATAACAAGGTCCCATATGCCCCCAATAAGGACTTTCTCTTTAATATTAAGTTCAGAGGCAATCTCTTGGTTCTTATTGTGTCTCCACAGCCCAAAGCTAATTATTTTAATTATACTCTTGAGTTAATCTAAACGTAGTTTTATTTTTTTCTCAGATTATGCCTCAAAGAAAATTCAAAATTTTCAAGATATTGGGTTAATCAAACAATATGTAATTTGATATTCACAATATTTTAACCTCAAACTTGTAATTTAATAATTTTGAATGAAATAAGCTTATTTAACTATTTTATTTTCCTTTGTCCCAACCCTCATATTAAGCAGAAATATGAAACAGGTTCATCAAATTTTGAGAAGGGAAAGTGTTTACAAGAGAACCGACCTATGGAAACACTGTTCTTCAAAACAAGTACTCTTAAACGTTTGGGTCCATAATTGTATGTTGTTTCCCCAGACTCCACATTTACTTCACTCAGGCTACAATGAATATTAAAGAAGTAATTATAATATTCATGTACTGGGGGTAAAATAAAAGCAACAATACCATGTATCTATTCAGACATATCTATACAAAACCAGTTCTTGAGCAATTTCTCTAGCAATGCTTGGTAAGGGGAATAAGGAAAAAATAGGGTGTTGATTTGTCTTAGGAAGAGAGATTAGATGATGGAATAGTGGCAGTCAAAGAAGTGAGGTACTGTTTTTGATAGATGCAGGTACAAGTGAATCCATAAGAGGGTACTATGGAATAGTATTTACAAACCCAAGGATTGAGAGATTTTAAAGAGTCTTAACAGTAAATTCTGCGAACATGGAAGTAAGAATGAGGATGAAATAGAGAGCGTTGTGGCTCAAAAGCAAGAGTTTTCAAATTAGAAATTAGAAAAGAAATGAGGATAAAATCCTGGAAATTAGCATAGCCCCAAAATGGGAGGAGGTGTTGATTAGCATTTTTTATTTTTAGGTTAATCCAATCAAATTTATTCGTCTTTGCCCTGATTTTTTTCATGCAGATTAGGGTAGAAAACAAGAACAATGATAACAACAAAATAGTTTTAGATAGTGCTCCATTCAGGCAATGACTCAATAGAACAAATCATCATCATTATAATTAGCATAATTCTTTACCTTTCTAAAAGCCTTCTCTTAATTCTAATAATACTTCTGTTATGTTGACAAGCATGGTTACTACAAATTTACAGAAAAAAAAAAAAGCTTATATGACCTAGAACTGAGTACTTAAGTGAGTACTTAAATCCCAGACTTCTGGATAAAAGTGTAGTGTCCTTTACTTCATTTATATTTACACCATGGTGTTCTGTTCACTCATGAAACTCGTGACTGAAGAAGTTAGTTGGCACAAGTCAGCCGTTATGTTTCAAAGTAAGGACACTTAATATTCTCAGAGTATTTAGAGGTAAATTGATAATATGTATAAAATGCTTGATTTTCATAGAGTACATGAAATCCATCACAGTTAAGAGTGTGCCCTTAAATGTTCAGACAAAATATGTTCTCTGAACACTGAGGAAATGAGTTTGTTCATCCCTATAGAAAAGATATTAGATACTTTTGGGGTAACCTTGTTTATCTCAGCTTAGTCCAGAATGAGTTCATTGTGCTTGCCTGCAGAAAAGGATGATGGGAAAGGAAAGACTCAGGAGTAAGAGCAGCTGAGCTCTTACTTAATTATTAATTACTTAATTATGTTAATTATTGTAACAAAATTTTTTTTGTACAAAGCAATGGACAGAAGACATCAACTGTTAACTATGTATCCCTTTCTAAAACAGACAAAGTACATTAGATTTTGAGCTACTAACAATGCCAAGGTCTTTACAAAGCCGGATTTCCAAAAATGGGCAATACTATTTTAGTCACAAAAAGTCCTAAGAGGCTTACGAATTCAGCTGTCTCTTAATTTACAGCAACAGTGTAAGAACACATCTTTATACATGCACATCGCAAGTAGACTCAATTTATCAAGGATAATTTTCTTCTTAAAACCTTGTTTGTTTGCTGTTCACAGTAAATTTTTCTTTAAATTTTACCTTTGAGTTCATCTGCAGACTCAGTTACTACATGATGATAAATATTTGGAGGGTCAGCTTTCATTTTCTAGAGGCGGACTTGGTGTATGCTTTTAGTTTCAAATGTGGTGGATCATGAGGAGAGTAGAATGCAGAGTCTGGGAATCTCCAGGAGTAAAAGCGTAAAGAGTTTAGCCTAATGGAAGCTACTTACTGGCTCAGGGTCCCTGGCAGTACAGAGCACACGCTGATCATGAAACTGATGTAAAATATACCTGGGAGTCTTTGAAACAATTATTAGTAATATTGGGTTAGCATTTATCTACAGGAAAGGTGAGAATACTTCCAGGTTACATATAATAACAGTAAGGAAATGAGGGAAAAGTTTCTCTGTGCGCTCCCTCCTTGACTTACTCATTTTCTCCTTTACTTCTCCCCATCGTCAGCAGCCTTGCAGCAAAATTTGTTAATGCTATAGTATGCAATTATGCTTTTTATTGTTTGTTTGTTTGTTTTTTTGTATGCCTCCTAAGAAGACAATCACCCTTGATATCATGGTGGTATTTCAGCAATTCTTTATAGCCTCTTTCCAGGTCCCTGTTATTAAGCCTTTCAACCTCGTTAATAATTGATGTTCACGTTTAAGTTGCTGATTAGAAAATACCTCTAAGATTTTACTTTATTAGCTTTTGAGTAAATGTTCCCCACATCTCCTCTGCATTTTGTTAAAAATGAATGTTATATATCTACTGGTAAAACCTACGGAGTTAAGTACCTAATAAAATACTACATGACTAAAATGACAATTAATATTTTAGCTTTATGCTGAAGTATAAGGGTTTGCCTACAAAGGTATGACTCACTGGTTATTCATTTCTTTAATTCTGTTAATTGGTATTTGAGGCATTAAACCATAACATATAACTCTAGCTTCAGATAAGCTTTAATGAGAGCTTGACCTTTGCTTAGATACTTCTGTGACAGTGAAAGGGTTCAAGATAACTCTTTGAAGTTCAAATTTATGTGATAAATTGTTCTTAGATTTTCTTATCTTAGCTTGAGCTGATTACTGGGGATATTCTGGGGATTTATAATTGAGATTTGGAAGAAAATTATATTCTATTATATCCAATTCAGTGGAAGTTTAAATAGCATTAGTGTAACTTCTTCAGTACATTATTTTGCCCATGGAATGGTACTAAGGTTCAGAGATCAGCAAAGGGAAAGCAGCTGTCCTAAAACTATAGTATGGAAGTGACAAAAGGACCACAGATATTTTCATTATATCATCATAAACTTTTGTTTGGGAGCGGCCTGCTCTCATTCGTGTTTTTATGTACCATACTACAGCAAAGTCCATGTTTAAACTGCATTTCGTTATTGAGTCACTGAATTTAGGAGTCACGGAGATATTTTCTAGTTCCAGCATTTTAAAAGAGATGCAACTAAAACGTGAAATACAGAATATTTGGAGTGTTTGGATATAGAAATATAAAAAAAAAATACTTTCCATTTCAATGGGTTCAGATAGTCTTTTTTTTTTTTAATGATATAAATCAGAAATAGAATTGTGGCGTCATATTGAGAAATGTTACATTTGAGTTGACAGAGATGAGGTAGAGGATGGACAAACCTGAGCCTGCACAGCCTGATGAGATCCCTCAGATTCATACCCTAGGGCAGCGCCATCCTGTAGTCCTTATCTTGTTTACATACTTCACAGCAATGGATCATTTTAACCATTAGCAATTCCTGGAATTATTTCTTACCTTGACAAATTTAACATGACTTTCTCCTGGTTCTCTTTTTACTCTACCACTTTTTCTCTTTAAGATGCTTAGTATTTGCTAAACGAACAAATGAATATCCCATGAGATTGCTTCTCATTCCTTCCTACCTTTCAAGCTAACACAACTGAGTACTAATTAACCACCGATAACAAAAAGGTAAAGCTACTGACTCATGTGTCATCCAGTTTCTGATGAAAGACCCGATTATAAATTTGCTTCATGTCTCCCTTGAGTAAAAACTAAAGTAAAAATTAAAGTTATCATAAATAAGTAAAACCACCCATTGCAGAAGACAGAAATAAAAGATGTCTGTGATTTTCTGGACGATTCCAAGTGTTAGGGTATGGATTGAAGATGAACCAGGTGGAGAGGGAGTGGCATCTGCAAGGAAATCAGAGAACGATTTGCCCAGTAGAACTTCAAACAGGCCCTAGTCTTAAAACCACTGATTTGGTGAAGGCTCAGAATAAGAAGTGGGTCCGTATACGGCAACTTCAGAAGCTAGAAATGCCAGATTCTCCCTTTTGCCCACCCTGATACACTCACACAATTCACACACAAATACAAAAGCTCGATTTTGTGGCCATGCCTATTTACCCTAAAGTGAAGTTTATTAATAACTACGTCTCGTCTTATCCAATACACATATCCTAGTGAAACTCTCCCCTCCTGTGAGAGATGTAGCTGGGAATAAACCTACATACGCAACAGCTTAGGAAGTTCAAAACTAATGCTTAGGTCTTTGGGAGTAAATAGGAAAAATAATCAAGGACCAATAAGTGCATTAGGAAATTCAGCAGCACTCAACACAATACACTGACAAAAAATTTGGCTCTGAATGAAACAGTTAATCAAGGGACCAGAAAAAAAAACTATAATGTAATTAATATATATTGAGATATTTGATAAATTATCAAAATAAAAGAATAGGATACTATATAATAATTAAACAAAGGGCAAGAAAGAAAATTAAATATGAAACGGGTGACCTAAACATTCAGCAGAGTAAAAATACAATTGCCAATAATAGAGAAGTATTCTTGGTGGTTTCAGAGATAAGCTTCAGGGCAAAACTGCTAATGTTTGAGTATGTTATTTTAATTATTTGTTGTATGGCACTGAATAAGGAAACAAGATCCTCAGTTTTCCAATCTGTAAAAGTACATGTACTATATTGTTAAAAAACACAATAAAAAATGTGAAAAGCAAACCCAAACTGAAAAAAGATAGTGGACATGTATATAATCAGAATAAATTAGTACCAAGTATAAAACTTCCTTATAAATCTATATATAAAGCAATGCTATGAGAAATGACATTAAGAATCCAAATAGCACTTTAAAGAAGATGAAAAGATGAAATGATGTTCAACTTTTCATTAATCAGAGGAATGATAATAAAAATGAGATACTATTTTATGTTATTTATATTGGTTAAAAATAAAAGTCTCATAATACCATATGTCTCCAGAATGTAGAACAGTATGAATTGTATGGTAGTGACAGAAATTGTTTTAGTTATCATTTGAAAATAATTGTTATTGTCTTATAAAATTGAAGAAAGGCATATTTTAAAAGTGAGCAGTTTTACTACCAGTTATATATAATTTGGTGCTTTATTTTAAATTGGGTCTCAATTTTAATGATCTTACAAGAATTGTCTAAATTGGAAAAACAGAATAGGCTATGAAAGAATACATAGAATTATAATACATAGGATAGAATAGAAAATATTAGAGTGCATTTTAAGTAGTAAGGATAAGGATTGTTTGTAGAAATTGATTTCGATTTTATTTGTATGTGTGCCCATGTATGTAATCTGTGTTAAAATGCATACTGTACCTTATTGTGGATTGTAGTTTTAAAGCCTCTGCTAGGAAAGTTATGCATGTGGACAACAACAAAAACAACAAAAATGGGCAGAAATGTTCATTGTAACATTGCTATTAGTAGCAAAACTAACAACCTGTAAACTACCAAAATATCTATTGAGAAGAATAGCTAAATAAATTATTGTGTACTAATACAATATAATACTATGCAGCAGTGAAAGAATGATCAATAGCTTTACACATCAACAGGGATAAATCTTCGAAATCTAACAGTCCATTGAAAATATCAAATTATAAAAGAATATACATGGTATCATATAATTATCATTATATTACCGTAAAACAACGATTTTCCCTTGGTTCTTTGTCTCTCAAAGGGAAGAATTCAGTCAAGAGACTGTGTGTGACAATATAGAAAATGTTAAGAGTTTATTATAGAAAAGTTAAAACTACTCTCTGAGATGGTGGGGTGGGCTAACCCAAGCCGGGGAAGCAGCCCCATTTGGGAATTTTTGTATCTCCGCGTGTAAGCTCTTCCCCCTTTCTTTTCTGCACAATGATCCTTCTGAAAAGGGCCAGAGCTAATAATGATTTGGGGAAGAAGGGCCTGTGGTTGGATAGGTGAGACTTTTTCCCCTTTCAATTTGAAATAGCTGATAAGGGGCCATGGCTCACCCCTAGATTCAGGGCACCTGTTAATGGACCACCTTACAGCAAGTTCCCCCTCCCACATTCTTTCTCTTTGTCCTTTTAATTCAGAGGCAGCTGATAAGGGACCAGGACAACCCCTCCCCTCCTGCTCACATCTAACCTTCCTGTCCACTCTGTCAATTATAAAGCTTAAAAACAATCAAACCAAATGAGGTTTCATTTTAAGTCCATGTATATTATTTTGCGTTGCCACATATATGATTTTCTCTCACAAAAATAAAAATAAAGCAGTGCTTTGGTGGCCTCAGATTTTTTTTCAAGACCAGAATTTTATCACAAATTTTATTAGTTTATCACGATATATGGTCCTTTGAGAAAATTACCTTTTTCAGTTTCTTATTCTCGAAGAAAAATCAAGGGATCTATTTCTTACAAAAGTGGGCAAAATAGCACCTCTGTAGCACCTCTGTAGGAAATGAGCTGCTTGTTGATGAAGACACTAGTTCCCCCAAGTTATGCCATCGATGACTTTTATCTAATAATAAAGGTGGAAGGAATTATAAGAACTTCTTAATCAGAAACAAAATGCTCTAGGCCTTTACTCCCTAAAAGGGAAACTGTGTGGCCTAGAGCATTTTACAAACTTAGCAAATGAGAAATAGTAAAGATAACCTGAGTATAGAGAGAAAAGCCAAATTTAATACACCAAAGAATAATAGTTGACTTAAGCAAACCTAGAGTGCTTGACATCTCTGGATCTTTGTGTTTCTTTAAATATTGCTCCCAGTTTTCTGTTGACTTACTTTCATAAAGCCAAAGAGGTGCTAATGATTTAGACAACTCAGTTATACGTGCATGGGAATCTACTAAATAGCTGAATAAAGCCCTTATCTTAGTTTGATTACTTATATTTGAGAAAAGTGTTCAGCCCAAATTGGGCTTAGGCAGTCCTGAGAAGCAATTACCATTCACTTGTTCACATCTTTCAAAATTTGGATACATTTTATCTATTCTGTTAGACTGGTCTGGAATGTTCCCAATCTAATAAACATTCAGCAGTTTTATGGTAGGCGATAACTGTTTAAATCCAGTTAGAAGGCTAACCTTAAAACCAGTGGCTTCCAAACTTTTTGGTCATATACCTATCACTTAAAATTTTTTGAGGTGGTATTCTTAATATACTCATGTTTATTAGTTAATTATATATATGCAGTGTGTAACCTTACTATTAAATATAAATGAAACTTAATTTTCTTCTCATTTTAAATGAAGAAAGAAACAACTAAGTTCTAATATTCTTTTTATTTCCCCCTTGTGTTCTTGCTAGAAAGTGTGGCTTCCACTTTAGCTTCCAACCTAAGTTTTCTCCTAATCCCACAGAGTCAGCTTGTGTTTCCTCGCCAACAGCTGTGTTTTGCTGTAATTAGTGTGGTTTCTCAAGCAGGGGATCAATAACCAAAGTAAATCCTGCATGCCACCAGCCCTTCCAAGATAAGGAAGAAGGCAGAAGGCTCAAATCCCGATCAGCTCTAATGTGCTGTAAAACCCAGCAAGATCACTCCGAAATCTACTTATTTCTTTACAGAGTTGGCCACCCTTGCCTGCTCTCAAAGACTCGTCTTGTGGTTGCTTGGTCATCACAGGGACAGTGGGAACTGGGGACCCAGCCTGGAGAAGTAGCAAATAGCAGCTGGTTTTTTTTTTTTTTTTGCTTTTTTTGACTATGGCTTCTCTATAGTTCCCATGTTAAAAGCAGAGCTAAAGGCGGTGGAAACAGAGCAGAGAGTTAGCATTAAAACTAAATAAAGGAAAAAAGTGAAGTAAGAGGTATCGGTGAGGCCCTTATGAAAATTGTAGCCTTGACGTTGAGCTCCTTTTCCTACTGCAGAAACCCAGTGTCATCCTCAGCAAAAAGCTACAAAGCAATGAAACTAATACACTTATTGCTATTTTTTTAATGAAAATATTTTATTTCTGTCTAGACAAATAATTGCCTGAAGTTTGGTACTTAAAACAGCAACAAAACCAGATAAAAATTATAGCAGTTCATGTAATAAATTATAATTTTGATATTTTAAACAATACAGTGGTAGGCAATCACTGGTGAACACCACTGTTCTCTTCAACTAGACAGAAAGATTTAAAAAATAATGCCAGAAATATGGGTAAGGATAAAGACAGAAAGACATGTGGCAAGTAGTATGCAAAGACAGGAGATGAGGATTTAAAAAAATGCAACAAAATAAACTTATTTCTTACAAAAGTAGTGAGAGAAGTTTACTTTCATTAATAAGATCAATAAACATAAGGCTAAAAGTTCTGGTTCTCAGAATCTCCAGGGATATTTTTGCCAAAATAGGCTTTACTCGTGCCATATCTATAGCCCCTGGACCTTTCAATGAGCTATAAATCGTCTCATCCTACCTCCACCCATGCGAACTAGCCGCAAACGTGCTTTCTGGTGCAGGCCAGTCAGCCCTCTCCAGCTGCAGCCTGGACTCTGGGCGGGGCCTTCGGGCATGATCCAGACCTTCTCTCTATGCCCTGCTGAACAGAGGCAGCTACTTGGAATTTTATTTCTATGTCTCCCTAATAAAACTTATTAAGGAGTGAAGCAGGTCTAAAGATTTATTTACCTTTTAATTATGTAAATTATGCATTATGTAATTCACCTTTGAATGTAGAAAGAGCTACTGCAGTTTTAGCAGTATTGATTTAGTATTGATTTCTCTTTAACACATATATCACTTTTTACCTTAGAAATGGTTATGATCCAGCAGAAATTAATTAGCAATGGTGTAAATTTGCAAGTCACATACAAATGTAGTACTTAGCAAACTATAACCTGCCTCAAAAATGTTAGCTATTTTTTTTACTTTAAACTTTTATGTTCCAGAGAGGATTGAAGGTGATGAGATGATAGACGTGCTATGGATAAAAAATAAACATCAGAGTTCAAAGACCTAGTACAAAAAAATGTAAAATATCTCTTTCAAAATTTTGTTATTAATTATATGTTAAAATGTTAATACTTCAGCTCATTGGGTTAAATAAAAATTATTAAAATTAATTTCACCTCTTATTTTTTTTTAATATGGCTAGTAGGAACTGTAAAATTACACATGTGGCTTATATATTTGATGGTCAACACTGACATATGAAATGCAGTGAGGTAAAATAAATCAAATGTAACACTTTCCGTGTAACATCATTAAACATTTCTGTGGCAAATGTAGCTTAGAGGACCTTATTCTTAAGCACTTAGTATTCCATGTAGGGTACAAGGAGACTGAAACAAGTACTAAGTAGCAATACTCCTAATTTTTAAAGATGTTCTGCTACCCAGCCAGAGGGAATAAGAATCAATTTGACTGGGGTTTGCAGCAAGACAAGGTGATTGTGCTGAATACAATTGATGAATATTCCTCTAATCTATTTATTTTCGCAATAGTAAATCATTTTAAGTGGTGAAATAGGTCAGAATCTCTGTAGCATTTGCTTTAGTTAACAGTGGAAAAAAATGTTGCCATCCCACAGTTTTTGGACTAAACTGTGGAAATAAGAATTGATGAGGCTCATTTTCACGCTAAACTGCCTGAGGTCGTGCAGGAGTCAGAGGCCAAATGGAAGTATGTAATTACTTGTGTTAAAGAGAAACGACTTTAGGATCCGATTGGTTTCAGTGTGGTTTAAAAGCTAAGACTCCCATCGCTTTTAATTTGATGTAGATAACTTTTGGTAGGGGTGGGAGCTGCAGAGCCTATACTCCCTATTATAATGTATTTACTATAATAGCATAAATGGAAACAAAAATTCAGACAATTCCTTTAGAAAACTTGGAATATTGAGTCCCATGCCATCCTCTTATTCCACACTGTAAATCTAGCTGAAATCAATACTATTATTTACTTTTGTTCATGAGGATGATGAAGACAGAAATATCAAATGAAAATCAAAGATTATAAAAAACATGGAAAAAATTTAAAAGATGCAACAAAAGTTACTTTTTATTAGGGGAAGCATAACAAGCATATATTTTTTTAACTTTTACGTTTTCAGTATATGGGTATAATACAGTTAATTGAAGTGTGTCAGGTAATTTGAGATGTGATATAAAGGGACTATTTCTATAGATTTTCTACCCTTTTTTGATTGAAACTTCAGTTATCAAAGAGCTTCTTACAAAAAAACACCTTTATATTTTTTTCTTATTTGTTCTAGACGTGCTGCCACGAACAACATGGCTTTTTCATTTTGTATGTTATGGAATATTGACATCTTTCCAGTGTTCAATTAGATATTTAATGTCTAATTTTTCCAGGAGATTGTGAGTTCCATGAAAAGGAACAAGTCTCCTTACCAGTCCCTAGCAAATTATGTAGAACATAGTAACAGGCAAATAAATTTTAATGAATTAATGGACGAATGAGTATATACATCTAGAACTAGTGAGGACCAAGCACATTCATATCTGCCATTAAAGAGAACATACTAAATTGGTGTCAGCATTTCAGTGAGTAATTAAACATTACCTATAAATTTTAAGTGTTCATGTTTATTAATTTAGAAATTATACATTAGAAATGTATATAATACAGACATTTACTGTAAATATCTATTTAGATATACACACATACATCTGCAACTATATTTACTGCAGCACTTTATAATAGAAAAAATAAAGAATACCAACAACAACAAAAAAAGTCCAACAAAAGGGGACTGGCAAAATAAGAACAGAATATTATATGATTCTGTCAAAAACTGGGGTAGCTTTATATATATTCATATAGAAAGAAGTAACATTGCAAACCAAATAGATAACATGATATTTATTCATATTTATAGAATCCTTATTATATTGAAGGCAACCTTTAAAGGTTTTTAATTTATTGACATATTTAATCCTCATATTTATGCTTATTAAGATAGGCACTGTTATTATTTCCATTTTACAGATAAACAAAATGACTTGCAAAAAGATTGATTTCCCGAAGTCATATAGCTAGTAAGTATCAGAATCATCATTTAGAGTCAGGCTGGCTGGCTGGTTTTTTTGTTTTTTTTTTGTTTGTTTGTTTTGGTTGTTGTTTTTTTGAGAAAGGGAGAGAAAAGTTTTATTTATTTATTTTTTAATTCAATTATATTAGCATGTAATTGTTTTATATTATCATATAGAAGGTTAGATTTTACTTCTTTGAAGGTTTGGTAAAATGTACTTGTGAAGCCATATTGTTTAGGACTTTCATTTGTTGGAAGTGTTTTGATTACTGGTTCAATTTCTTACTTTAAAAAAAATTTTTTTATTGTTAAATTTATTGGGGTGACATTGACTAGTAAAAATTACATAGGTTCCAGGTGTACAATTGTACAGTGCATCTTCTATGTGTTGTATAATGTGCTCACTACCCAGAGTCAGTTCTCTTTCCATCACCATTTGTGTCCCTGTCCCTTCTCCCTCAACCCCTTTTCCCCTCAGGTATCTACTAAATGATTGACTGTGTCCATGAGTTTTTTTCTTTGTTGCTTTCAATTTTATGTTCCACATAGGAGTGGAAACATGTAGTTCTTGGCTTTTTTCTGTCTGGCTTATTTCACTTTTTAAATTTTTGAATTGAATCTTTTGTACTTATTGGTCTGTTTAGATTTTCTCTTTCTTCTTCGGTTAGTTCTGCAAGATTACGTTTCTAGGGCTTTACCCACTTCCTTCAGGTTGTCTTATTTGTTGGTATATAATTTCTTTTGTAGTATCTTCATATAATCCTTTGTATTTCTGGGGTGTCCATTGTCTCATGTCCTCTTTCAATTCTAATTTTATTTATTTGAGTCCTTTCTTTTTTTCTTGATGAGTCAGATTAAAGCTTAATCAATTTTTACCTTTTTAAAGAACCAACCCTTCATTTAATCTTTTGCATATTTTTTAGACTCTGTTTTGTTTATTTTTGTTCTGATCTTTATTATTTCCTTCCTTCTACTTATTTGGGGCTTTGTTTGTTCTTTTTCTAGTTCCTTTAGGTGTAAGGTTAGATTGTTCATTTGAAATTTTTCTATTTTCTTGAAGTAGGCCTTGCTATGAATTTCTCTCTTAGAACTATTTTGAATGTGTCCCATAGATTTTGGGTCATTGTATTTTTATTTTCATTTGTCTAAAGGTTTCTTTTGGTTTGTTCCTTGATCTCATTGTTAACCCATTTATTGTTTAATAGCATGTTATTTAGCCTCCATGTGTTTGCATGTTTTTTTCATTTTCTTCTTGTAATTGATTTCTGGTTTTATAACATTGTGGTTAGAAAAAATGCTTGATATGATTTTAATCTTCTTAAGTTTGTTTAGTAGCTTAATATGTGGTCTATTACAGAAAATGTTGCACATGTGCTTGAAAGAATGTATATATTCTTATGCTTTGGGGAAGAAATGTTCTAAAGATATCAATTAAATTTATCTTGTCTAATATGTCATTTAAGGCTATTGTTTTCTTGTTGATTTTCAATCTGGATGATTTATCCATTGATGTCAATGGAATGTTAAAGTCTCCTATTATGACTATATTACTATTGATCTTTTTCCTTATGTGGGTCAGTATTTGCTTTATATATTTAGGTTCTCCTACATTGGGTGCATGCATGATTACAAGAGTTGTATCTTGTTGTTTGATTGTTTCCCTTATCATTCTGAAATGTCCTTCTATGTCTTTTATTATAAACTTTGTTTTAAAGTCCATTTTGTCTGATATAAGTATTGCTACCCCATCTTTTTGTTTGTTTGTTTGTTTCTATTTGCATGAAATATATTTTTCCTTCTCTTTTCTTTCAGTCTGTATGCATCTTCTGATATAAAGTCTTCCCTTAATTTTCAGCCTATGTGTGTCTTCTGATATAAAGTCAGTCTCTTGTAGGCATCATATGTATGGTCTTGTTTTCTTATCCATTCAGCCACACTACTTCTGTTGATTAGAGCATTTAATACATTTACATTTAAAGTAATTATTGATAGGCAGGTAGTATTTACCATTTTATTATTTGTATTATTATTTTTTTTCTTGTTGTATTTAAAGAAGCCCCTTTAACATTTTTTAAACTGATTTGGTAGTGGTGAATGGCTTTTCTTTTTCTTGTCTAGGAAGCTCTTTATCTCTTCTTTGATTCTAAATGATTGCCTTTCTGGGGAGAACAATCTTGGTTGTAGGTCTTTTCTTCATATCACTTTGATATTTTGTGCCAATTCTTTCTGCCCTTCAAAGGTTCTGTTGAGATATCAACTGTTACTTTTATAAAAGCTCTCTTGTAGGTAATTAACTGCTTTTCTCATGCTGCCTTCAAGAATCTGTTGTTAACCTTTGGCATGTTAACTCTGATGTGTCTTGGTATGGACCTCTTTGGGTGCACCTTGATTGGTATTTTCTCTATAATGTTTAAAGCAGTATTAATGACCTTTCATTCTCCTTTTAAAAACTCAAGAATTCTATATATATATATACATTTGTAAAATATGAAAAATAATATTTCCTAGTTCACTGAGTTTTTGTAATATTGTGAAGATTAAAATAAATAATAAATGTAAATAGTTCAGTGTTTGTCATGTATTATAAATTTAATATGAGTGTGTATATCTATTAGGAAAATAAACACATATTCACATATGATAGTATATAGAATGATTTTATTTTGATGTTAAGATATGGTTTTCATATTCAAGGTTTATACATTGTTAGAATTCTTTAAAATGAATGTTTTTTTATAATCTTAAAAATAACAAGGTTATATATAAAAATGAAAATGACTAAGCAAGAGCAGTATTTCTAGCAGTTATACATATCTTGTGAAAATTTACAGATTGTTTTGAATCATCTTCTACCAAACAATTTATTTGAAAATGTACATTATAAGAATAAGTGAGATTTAGATCAGGAGAATAACATTTTTATTTAGTGTATTTCAACATCTCATTTTACTTACAAAGTATAATACATATTGAATTTAGGATTATAAAATTAAAATTACTATTTTTTATTTTTGATAAAATTGATATTAAAATCTAAATTGTGCCCTCCCCTTTACCCAAAGCATCATATATTTCCACAAATAAAACTCTCAACTATAACTGATGTTTTGGAGTTTTGTAAAATTTAAAGGTTTCTTCACATTTTTCTATATGGATCTATTAAGTTACAATGCTTTATTCTAGGTTTTTTTTCTTGTTTCAATCTTATAGCAGACATTTTACAAAATTAACTCAATTGGTAATAAATTAACTAAAGCAACATTTTTCCTGGGTAAGATTCTATCTCATTGCTTTTTTTCTTCAAGTGATATATTCTTAAAAGTAACATGCCATGTTTTTTATAATGAATAGCCAAAAGAAAAATTGGACAGAATAAAAAGACAGAAACAATATGTGTCACTTGTGAGAAAGAACTGAAATCCGGCATATAAAGCAAAAATTAAATGACTAAAAATATCTAATCAACAGTGACATTTTTTGAGTACCAGCTGTGAAATATAGTAGGATTTTTCTTAGTCAGCAAGAGAGCTCATAGAGCTCATCAAAGCCCAGTGAGTGAAGTTACAGAGCCAGGAGTCAGAAATCTCTTGTCAGTCTTTGTTTTGACACTCAAATGAATAAATCCAAAAATATTCACTTGTTTAAAGGGGATGTTATTAACTGTTAGTATATTATTTATGAAGAAAGATAAACTAAAAAGTTTAGAGAAATATTTGTTCTGAAAGTTGAATGCTTCCAATGTATCATAGGTATTTATTTCAGCAGTTTTGTGACCTTGTGTACGTTACTCATTATTCTATGACTCAGTATCTTCATTGATAAGATGGGGATTATAATAGTATCTATTTCTCTGGATTGTATGCATCTTCAATGAGAAAAGGTATGGAAACAACTTACCAAAATAGTCTCAACACATTTTAGTTACTATTATTGCTATCTATAAGTCATAATAAATGAACCTTCATTACTAAATAAAAATTAACATTATTTTATTATGTGGACCACTTTGTACTTGATACAAACTAATGTTCTGTTATATTTTTTAGTAAGTGAAAGACCTCTTAGATAGAATCTAAGAAATACCACATATTAAATTCAAGTCCTTGATGATTCAGAATATATTGTTTTCTGTGAGAAAGAGAGGAAGTGCATCTTTTTCTTCTTCAAATTTATGTGAATAAAAATAAAACCACATCTAATGTTCTAATCCATTGCAAACACTAGCTTGGTGTAGTTATTTTAAAAATACATAGTATAAAGATGTTCATGAGGGTAGTGGTTTTAGTGATGATGGCTTAAATAGGTGCAATGATTTAAATGCTTTTCCATTCTGCTTTTTGCATTTCAAATAAATGTTGAAATTTCTCTAAATTGCCTGAAGATAATGAATTTTTAAAATTTATTATAAAACGTGATTTTATTATATAAATATGTTATAATTTGATAAGTCATTCCCATTTTGAATGTCTGATCATTTAACAAGTCACTTCTCTCTTATTAAATATATAAATTGTTTTCAAATGTCTTATTTTCAATGCCACTTTGAAAAATAAATTTAGGTATGTATATATTTCATTATAGAGAAACAGAAGAGATTGCTAGACTTAGAATTGTTAAGTAAAAGGGAATATATATTTAAAAAATTTTGATACTAAAAATGACTTTCCAAATAATAGTAGCATTAGAATGTACCTTTCACCATGTATAATATCAATATTGGGCTTCCTGGTTTTTCTGAAATTATAATAATTTCCTAGGTACAAAATATTTTATGCTTTGGTTGTTGAGGTTTTTATTTACAGATTGAGCATCTTTCTATCTAACAGGTCTATTTCCTCTTTATTAATATTCAGTTTATTTATTTATTTATTTTTTGTCAAATTATCTATTGAGGGAGTTCCCTGGTGGTGTAGTGGCTAGGCTTCGGCACTGTCAATGCTGTGGCCTGGGTTCGATTCCCAGCCAGGGAACTACCCACATAAAAAATATATCTATCTATTGAGAAGATCTTTTTTCTTATTCTTTTGGTAAAATAAACACTGCAAAAATTTGCACAAAATAGATCATAGACCTAAATGTAAAACCCAAAACTATAAAAGTTTTAGATGATAACATAAGAGAAAACCTAATTTAGTCAATGGCCATGGAATGAAAGCGTATGTGGGTTGTTGAAAGCCCTGACTGAAGTCTAGTGCAGCTACAACAGAGAGGATGGGCATACTGTTTAGGACACAGTAGTGAAGAGTAGTAGGAGCTGAGCCAAACAGAACCATATGGGTAGACTTAAAATTTTTGGTATTTCTTCTAAAAGTAATGTGAGAGTATTAGAAGAGACTGATTTCACTCTGGGCTATGACATGAGGAATGGAAAAGGAACAAAACTGATAAAGATGGGTCCATCAGAAGGCTATGTCAAATTTTAGGTGAAAGATAATAATGACTTGGCCAAAATTGGTGGAGGATAAATTCAAAACATATTTAGGAAGTGAAACCAAATGCTTTGATCATCAGTTTTCTAACAGGTTTGAATAAGAGGTAGGTAGGCAGAGTGACATGGAATCTTTTGTGAAACTGGATGGATTACAATAAGCTCTGTAGAGATAAGGAATCATATCAAAACATGTATTGGAAAATAGATGACTTCGATTTTGGACCCATTGGCTTAAGGGGATTATGTGATATCCTTGTGGATATATTGAGCACACAGTGGGAAATAGTGCTGGCACAGACACGAAGTCTCACTGAAGAATGAAATAGCAGTTCATAGGAATTTAGGAAGATATTGAAGAATGACTTAGAAGATATTTTTTATTAACTGAATATTTAAAAGGGCCTAGAACATTGTCTTGAGGCACTTCAATATTTAAAACCAAAGAATAAAATCTAATAAAGGAGACTAAAAAGAAGCCTCTATAGGTAGGAGAAAAACTAGGGGAACATTATATCCTGGAAGCTAAGAAAAGAGAATATATTTCATAAAATAGGGGTTTGGTCTTCTCAATGAATGTTGAGACCAGATTTTAACATTAGCCAAAATTATCAGTAAACTTAAGACTCATTCTAATTTTCTCAGCCATTATTTAAAATTCCATTTGCATCAGGAACTAATTCTATCAGTCACTAAGGCATAAAGCATTCAGATCAAGTAGATCACTACACAAATATTTTCTGATTACTTTTATTCTTATTTTATCAGGGTTTTGTCTAGAATTGGATTATATTTTTTGATAAAATAATGCTAAGGGGTGAGGCTTTCTATTTGATATAATATGAGGATATCACATGGAAGTTTGACAGAAGCCTATGTGCTTTAATCTTCATTATATGCATACTTCCTCACTGTTTCCTTTAGATTATTATCATTATTTAAATTATCAAGCTGGATGCCAAATTCATTATTTACTTTTTCTTAACCAACATGCAAAACAAAAATTACTTTGGCCATGTTTGATGTTTGTTTATTTAACATTGTTGTTTCAATTTATTTATATAATCTTTCATTGCATTAATTTTTTTTATAATTTATTATTTTTGTAAGACTGTTTCTGTATTTGGAAGAGAGGCCCAAAAGTCTCTCTGCCTCTGATTGTGTTCTCTGTTAATTATTTGTTCAGTACAGCTCTCAGGGACTTCTTTTAAAGACATGTAAGAGCTAATCTGGTTAAATATGCCCAGAAGAACTTAAGAAAAAATTAAATTCTCAGAAATCAAGGAATGTATACATCATATTTAACAACAGAAATAAGGACTTTGTTACTGCTCTCTGCCTGTTTGGTGAGCTTTGTTTAAATTTGTGTTATAAACAATGTATTACATGATAAATTTTTGCTTGTAGAATTTATAGATTTTTTTTCTCTAAAAGTGGTCTATGAACCCCCAGACAAGAAATTGCATTCCCTGTAGAATGCAGGAATTAATACATGAATTTGAGTCGCCAAAGATGTAATTACTTTCCTCCAGAAACTTAACAGGCAGTCACAGTTACTTAACAAAAATTGTTTTTATCTTTTGTATAAAACATGCTTTCTTGTTAACTACAAAATGAGATCTAAAATGAAAGAGAAGCAGAAAAGAAAACTATGTAGAAGAAAAGGAAATAGAATGTTTATATAGTTTTAGCATAAAGGTTGAAATGTCCTGTTTTCTTTGTTTGTCCATAAACAGTAAACAAAGGAGAGCAAAAATGTGTTATATAAGATTTTCAATCCCTAATTGCCACATGTACTTCAGCATTGAATTCCATCTCATTTAGTCTGGAGTATTTTATCCAGCTCTGTAGACAGGCAGAGCAAAGCTTTGCTACAGCTCACTCCAATCCATCTTTTTTTTTTTTAATACTATGCTGAAAAACTCTTTCCTTGATCAAACTTTAGTCAGGCTCCCCTGAGTCCTCTTTTTGACTAGGCAGAGACCTTGATTTTCTATGTCCGTTTTCCTTTTGCTAAGTCTACATAGTCCAATTTTAGCAATAATCTTGCTAAATCAGTTAGAATATCTCTACCACTGATGTCTGATCAAGTTCCTCATGCCCCACCTTTGATATATAAGTCCTTGGTCTGTCTTTAGCAAGAACCCTGATGGGTCACTTTAGTAGGAATCCCACTACCTTTGATGTCTCTTCTTAGTGATGTCCCATTGCAATACCTGTATTTCAGTCATCTTAAATGAAGTCATCGTTGTGTTTTGCCAAATGTCAGAATAATTTTTTCTTGAATAGTAAGTGATCACTAAGGGAACAGTAAAAAGAATCTAAAAATAAACATCTGCGTGTAAAACTAGGTCCTTAAAGTTGCAAATAAGTGAACTGAATAATTTTCCAAAGAAGAAGTAATAGTAAGTTGCATTCAGGTAAATCAGGGTCACCTTCTGTTCAGCTTTATCCAGTACCTTTACTATGAACTACCATACACTGTTCCTTTACTAATGCAGTCCATTGTGTTGTGTATGTGTATGAACGGCAAGCAACTCTTCTAATTCCATGAAATGGGCTTAAATAACAAACACCAAGTTGTGAATGAGGCATAAATCAGATACTCCTTTCTTTTCCATTCATTGGAGAAAGTCATTTGTCAAGCCTCTCTTCACTGCATATGGTCATAGGTTTAGGCAATGACCCAGAATTCAATTCATTCTATTACTGTGCCTGTTTATAAAGAATCGAAGGTCAGACTTTGTAGCACACTGCATAGAACCTTCGTTACTCTATGTCTGTTAGACTTCATCTTGTCTCCTCACATTTTGATGTTTGCATTTTACTCATCAAGCTTTGCATAACTACTTGTCATTCTTCAACTCGGTGGAGTCTCATCCACTCATTCTTTACTTTGTGTCTTTCTCACTTAGAATCTTTCTACATGCATCTTACCCATTTTTCTATCTCTGTCTTACAATTTGACTGGCTTATAATGTTTTTATTAAGGCTGAACTTAATATTACCTCTTCTATGATGTTTTCCTTTTCTCCTCAGTAAGTCTGAGTTGCTTCTAAAAAAGAAGCGTTTCCAGAACTTTGAATGATACATTTGTGTACCATCACCAGAGCAGAACAGGGGTGGGTGGAAGGTGTTAAAGATAAAGGGAAGAAGCAAGAGGTACAAATTTCTAGTTATAAAAAAAGTAAGTTATGAAATAAGTAAGTCAGTGGAATGTACTCTATAGCATAGGCAATAAGGTTAATATTGTAATAAACTTGTACAGTGTCAGATGGTTATTAAATTTATCATGATCACTTTGTTAGGTCTATGAGTGTTGGATAATTATGTTGTCCATCTGAAATTAATATAATACTATTTATTAACCATATTTTATTTTTAAAAACTAGGTCAGTCCTTGGTTATATTTATATCTGTCATTCTTATAAAGAAAGTGTCTCTCTTCTATTGATCTTTTTGTATTTGTAGAAACACTCTATATCTGCCATTAGTTGGTGTTGCATAATATTTCATGAATTGATCAGAGCCTAAATTATGGCTTATGTATGATTTCACATTGAGTCTTCTTAGGAGTAGTCTACTCTGTATCCACTTTGAGGGTAGACTCAGATTTTAGTAGTATCACCAAGGATTTCCAACCTCCCACAAATAAGACCTTTAAGTAATGACATGCATTAAATCCCATTACAGACATTTGGTTCTCTTTTATTATTTTCTATCTCCTCTTCATTTTCTTTCATCCTCTTTCATCCTCTGTATTATCTCCCAAAGCCTCTCTAATCTCCTCCATTGTTTTAAGTAATCCTGCTCTGCCATCAATCATACATATCTCATACTGAAAACCGAAGACCTCAGAAGATGAACTCTTTTAAAAGCAGTTATTCAAATAGGCTGGCATGAGTGGTTAATTTTTTGCCCATTTCAAATTAAATATTAACAAAATAGTCTTCTGAGAGAAAGGCTGTGGGAACTCTCACAAAGTAAGATTTTTTTCATTTTATATACATGTTTATTATTTTAGCATATAATAATAGCACACTATTTAAATATCTTTCATAATGAATCATTTTGTATAATTAATAATTTTCAAAATGTTTATTAAATGTATTGGGGTGACATTGAAGTGATAGAATTAGTAAAATTATTTAGGTTTCAATTGGCCATTTCTATAAGACATCATCTATATGTTGCACTGTGTGTTCACCACCCCAAGTCAAATCTCCCTCCATCACCATGTATTTGACTCCCTTTTCCCTATTCTACCACCCTCTTCTCCCTTCCCCTCTGGTAACCACTAAACTGTTGTCTGTGTCTATGAGTTTTTGTTTCTTTGTCTTGTTTATTGCTTTCAATGTTTTTCTAATGCAAAGAGTCATCATTTATTTATTCTCATTAAAATTTAAAATTTTAATATATTAAATTTGTTGAACAGAATAATTTTTATTAAACAAATGGCATAAATGAAAACTAAGAAAGGACCCTCTAGAGGAGTATTATTGAAGCATTTACCTTTTACTTATTTATTGGTTCAATAATTAATTAACATGTGCCTAACATGCTTCAAGTTTTCTCCCAAATTAATAATGTTTCTTGAATAAGTGAATGATTGAATATAAGAAATAGTGGATGAAAGTTAAGTATAGCAAAAGATTTAATTTTTCTTAAGTCTTCTGGAGTTGATTTTCATTTTTAAATAAAGTTTACAGATTTTTATCTTTTAAAAAAAGCACTTTTGCTTTTCTGAGGACAATATTAAATTAAATTAAGGCTTTATTAGTGAAGGCATTTAGAACCAGTATCCCCAAAATATGTCACTTTGGCATGTGTACTATTTTAAACTGAAGGCATTCAAGACCCAGCAGACTCAAGAAAAACTTCTACCTTAATTACCTAAAATAATTTAGATAGGGGACTTGGCCCAGAAAAAAAGAGCTATTATCAGAAATAACTTTCTATCTGAATGACCTATCTATATGGCAAGACAGACATTTAGTTACTAAACCTCTGCTCTTCTTATCATCCTGTGATTACCCTCCTCCCGGTTGAAGTCCCAGGCCTTTATCTCATTCCTTAGCTTAGGATAGCATAGAAATTGCAACTACACAACTTGTAAATTTCAACTATGCAACTTGTTTTTAGGTCTCATATTTTTATGGGCCCCCAATTGTTGGGTAATTAAATTTGGATTTCTCTTGTTAATCTGTTTTATGTCAATTTAATTATTTTGGTACATTTTCAAGATATTAATAAGCAGTATTTTGTTTGTTGGTTGGTTGGTTGGTTTATAAGTGAAACCTAGTTGGAGTGTTGGTGTAGACCTTCTCTTCACTTTCATATTATTTTGAAGTACTCTTGAGCTTGATGTAAGGAGGAAGTGCTCTGGAGCTCCCCTTACTTTTTAAGCCACTCAGTAAATTCTTGACCTCTATTTTTGAACTTTACCTCCAATAAAATCAAATCATTTGGCTAAAGTCATAGTATAGGAAATTAGAAATTATAAGCTTGAGGTTTCAAAATAACAGTAAAAATAATAAAAGAATTTGTAATCAACCAATTTGCATATGGAAATTTTCATCTGCAGCTCAAGAAATGGCCATCCAGTAATCACTTAGGCAGCAGCTGCTTAAAATCAATGGTAAAAGCAGCATGCTTTTTTATTCCTTTCTCTATGACTTCCCCGCAAAAGATTTAAATTTATTTTTCTTAAAGTTGTTTATTTCTATGTACATTTCTCAGCTTAATTTTTTAAAATATCTTTTTCATAATCATAAGATATAAAGTGCTATGACATAATGGATGACTCTGCAATTGAATACCGTGTTGAATATTTCAAATATTTTGTCAATCAAAAGAAAAGAACACCCATATTCTTTTTCATCCTTATTTTTTGAGGATAATTCTCTTATTTGATTTACATATCATTTATGTAAAAACAATGTAAATTTATACTAGATTGATTTAATCAAGTGCTAACCATAGAAAAATCATTTTCACTTATAAAGATGGGGAAGAATTATTTATAAGTGTAAATTATATTTACCATTTTACTTGGAGAAACAAAGACTCCTTGATAATTTGCTGACTCAATAATTTGAAGACCTTTCTGAATGACCTCTCTAGATTTAACATTTTAGTGCTTTAGGAAAAAGAAACAGATATAAATAAGACATTTTTAAATTAAAAAAAAAATTAATATTTTTTATTTTTCAATTACATCTGACACACAATATTATATTAGTTTCAGGTATACAATGTAGTGATTAGACATTTATATAACTTACAAAATTATCACCCTAATAAATTACAAATCTGACACCATACAAAGTTATTACAGTATTATTGATTATATTCCTTATGCTATATTTTAAATCCCCATAACTATTTTGTACTACCAATTTGAATTTCTTAATCCCTTCTCCTTTTCTACTCATCCCCAATCCCCTTCTCTTCTGGCAACCATCAAAATGTTCTCTATTTATGAGTTTGTTTCTGGTGTATCTGTTTGGGTATTTTGTTCTGTAGATTACACTTACAAGTGAGGTCATGTGGCATTTGTCTTTCTCTGTCTAACTTATTTCACTTTGCCTAGTACCCTCTAGGTTCATCCATGTTGTTGTAGATGCTAAGATGGTTGAGTAATATTCCATTGGATATATGTACCATCTCTAACCATTCATTCATTGATGGACACCCAGGTTGCCTCCATATCATAGTTATTGTAAATAATGTCCAATTAACATATGAATGCACACGCCCCTTCAAAGTAGTGTTTTGGGTTTGTTTGGATAAATACACGGAATTGGGATTACTTGGCCCTTAATTGTCTCCTTTTATAGCCTTTGTTTTAAAATATATTTTGCATAATATAAATACTTCTCCAACTTTTTATTTTGTTTTCATTTTCATTAAATACCTTTTTTCATCCCATTAATTTTAGTCTGTGTTTGTCTTTTGATCTCAAGTGAGTCTCTTGTAAGGCAGCATATGTAAAGGTCTTGTTTCCTTATTTATTCAGCCACCCTACCTTTTGATTCAAGTGTTTAATGCATTTATTTTGAAAGTAATTGTTAATAGGTGTGTAATTATTGTCATTTTATTATTTATATATTATATCTTTTTTTTTTCTTATAGAAGACTAATGTTTCTTGTAATACTGGTTTGGTGTTAATGAATTCCTTCAGCTATTTCTTTTGTTTGAGAAGCTCTTTATCTGTCCTGCAATTCTAAATAATAACTTTGATGGGTAGATTAATCTTGGTTGCAGTTCCTTTCTTTTCATCACTTTAAATATTGGTACCAGTCCCTTCTGGCTTGCAAAGGTGCTGTTAGAATATAAGCTGACTGTCTTTTGGGAGCTCCCTTATATGTAACTAGTCATCTTTCTCTTGCTGTTTTTAGGATTCTCTCTTTGTCTTTAACCTTTAGTATTTTAATTATGACGTGCCTTAATGTGGGCCTGTTTGGGCTCATCTTGTTTGGGACTCTGCACCTCCTGGGCTTGTGTGTCTATTTTCTTCATCAAGTTAGAAAAGTTTTCCATCATTATTTCTTCAGATAGGTTTTCAATTCCTTGCTCTTTCTCTTCCCCTTGTGATATCCCTATAATGTGAATGTTGGTATGCTAAATGTTGACTCAGAGGCCCCTTAAATTATTCTCATGTTTTTTAATTCTTTTTTCTATTTGCTGTTCTGATTGGGTGTTTTCTACTATGTTATCTTATAAATCACTGAGTCGATATTCTGTTTCGTCTAATCTACTCTTGATTTCCTCTAATGTATTTTTAAATTTCAGTTATTGTATTCTTCATTTCTAACTAGTTTCTTTTTTTCTATCTTCATTCTTTTGTTTTCTATCTCTTTGTTGAAGTTCTCCCTGAGATAATTGAGCATCCTTGTAACTGTTAGGTAGAAAGTTAATCATGAGTGACAAGAGGAGCAGAAGGTCATCACCTATGTCCACACCCTGGGGACTACCTGGGCCCAGGCCCTGGAGAAGTTAGCCATGTCCATTATCAGCTGCCTCTAAATTAAAAGGATAAAGTAAAAAAAAAAAAAAAAGAAAGAAAAAAAAAGAATGCAGGAGAAGGAATTAGTCCTGGCCCATTTTCAGCTATCTTCAAGTTAAAAGGACAAGGAGAGGGAAAATAGCCCCACTTATTCAACTATAAATCATACTTTCCAAAACCAGATTATTATGATCACAAAAGCAGGATGAGAGGGAGAAACTTCCACCCATAGGAATAAAAACCCCCTAACAATGTAAGGAGAAGCTGCTTCCCTCTCTTGGTTCAGCCCACTCCACATCTTGGAGTGTGCCTTTTTTATTAATAAACTCTTAACTATCCTATACTTCCACGAACTCTGTCTCTTGACTGAATTCTTTCCTTAAGAAGACAAGAGCAGAGGAAAAATCACCTTTTCCAGTAATATAACCAGTGTTTGGAACTCTGTGTTTGGTAGGTTACTTGTCTCCATTTTATTTAGTTCTTTTTCTGGAGCTTTGATTTTTTTTTCTTTTTTGTTTGTTTTCTTATTTTTGAGTGGGGATATGTTTCTTTGTCTCCCCATTTGTCTGCCATCTTGTGTTTGTTTCTATGTATTAGGTAGAGCTGCTATGCCTCCCTGTCATAGTAGGTTAGCCTTATGTAGTAGGTGTCCTGTGGGGTCCAGTACCACAGTCTTCCTGGTCACCTGACTTGGCGGTCTAGGTGTGTGTGTGTCCTTTGTGGGGGTTGTGTGTGCCTTCCTGTTGGAGTTAAGCCTTGGTTGCTGTATGCACTTCAATGGGAGGAATTGACCCTCAGGCTGATTGGTTGTGAGGACTAGCCATGAATATGGTGGAGGAGCTGTTGTACAGGAACAGACCCTATGGAGCAGGATTCACTTTAGCTCTGGAGCCTGACCAGTCTTCCCTTTGTGTTTGTAGTCTTCAGAGGCAGCCAAGTGATTGCCCAGCTTGGTTGAGTCAGATGCCAGCCATTGGGCATGTCAGCCCTGTGACCTCCTGGGAGCAGAAATAAACCATCTCTACTGTGTCCTGTCCATACACTTGGCCCAAGGAATCTATTAGCATAATAATTATAATTGTTTTATGGTATTAGTTTTGGATTATGTAATTATGTGGCAATTGATAGTAGAACATCATTAATTATCTGTATGTAAAATTATTTTATTTCTTGTTTATATTTAGAAAATTTCAAATTCTAGATTAACTTCTTGGCTGTACAAACAGAATTTAATTAATGTTCTTGTATTCATCAGTCATGTAAGAGTATTGTGGAGGAGAAAAAATTATTTTTTCTCTATCTTTCTAGGTTCTTGTCTGAGACACTCCTGTAATAAAAAGACAGAATAATAGGAATAAACAAATAGAAGTCTAATAACATGTGTACCTTTATACATGAAAGAGACCCAGAAAAACTAATAAACTCCCTGAAATGACCCAAACCACCACCTTAAATACCATCTCTTGCTAAAGACAATATACACTAGTGGGGAAAGTTATGGGAAGTCATCAGGAAAAGCACTGTCAATAGGGTCAGATTGTTATGCTGATTGAAGTAATTACCTTCTGCGTTGATAAGAGTTTTAGAGTCATCCTTCCTTCTGGTATAGAGAAAGACAACCTCATCCATGAAGATTTCCCTTATAAATGTCTCTAACAAAATAGTAACTTCTACTCAGTTTTTAGAGTTTCTCTTTTGTTTGCTGTTTCATAAAAATAGTGAGCTTAAAATAATCAGTATGCCAAAGAGGCATCTTTTGGGGTGGCATATTCTGTTTCCTGTCAGTGGGTTTCAGTTAAAAAGAAAATGGAACATCTGTGCAAGTGAAAGTACTTCATAGCTGGATCATAGATCTTGAGGATAAGAATGGCAAGTGTAGTCACCAGATCATAAAAGTTTTTTTGTTTGTTTTTGTTTCTTTGGGGTGGGGGTGGTTCCCTGGCTAGAAATCGAATCTGGGCTGCAGCATTGAGAGCCAGAAGCCTAGCCATTACAACACAAGGGAATGCCCCCACCCGCCCAGATCATAAAGTTTTTATAAGTCAAAAGAAGAAGTCAAAGTTTATGCTAAGGGCAATGAGAAGCTGTTATGCCTCCTGATCATATTTATATTTCAGATGATCTATGTGGTTCCTGTTTGGATGCCGGATTTCAGGAGTCAAGTCTGAGAAGGACTGGCCAGTTCGAAAATTATTTTAGCAATTGACAAAAAATGGAAGAGATTTCACTTACAATAGTGGTAGTGTAGATGAAAGTCACATAGTAAATTTAATAGATATTGATAAGGTAGAATCAACAGAAGTTTGTGATTTATTAAATGCAGTCTGTGGGACAAACAGGAAGTCAAAAACAGCATGACTCACTGGGTAAAAGTGAACCAGGTGGAAAATAGCAGGAGGCCCGGATTGGAGGAAGAGGTAGGCAGCAGAAAATAGGTTGTGATTTTGACCCTAGAGTTGGGTCAACAGATTGCATCAGCGTCTGTAGTTAATGGGCTTTGGAGTGCCCTTCCACATTGCCTTTGTTCTTGGTGATGTGACCTGTTTTGGGATAGTGGCAAAATTGATGAAAGCAAAGGCTTAAGCACGTGTTTGTACATGTCTACTTCCTCTCTTGGATCCCCCTGCCACCATCAGGGGGGTGTAAGCCTGGGTGAACCTGCTGGGAGGAAGTGAGAGTCAAGTAGAATCAGCTTGACTTACTTCATCTGAGGTGATCCTACAATAGCTACAACCCAGATGACTGACCAACTAACCACTGACATTTGAGGATGTCCACTGGTGACAAGCTGAGTCTGCATAAGCTCATAGACTCATAAAAGTTTATTTTATGCCACTAAGGTTAGGAGTGATTTTTTTAGACTGCAATAGACACCTGATATACTTTTCGTGATCATTCTACTTTTGGTATTACACAATTGTGAGGCTAGAGCTCAGAAAAAAGACCTGGTCTGGAGATAGGGTTGCTTGTCAATATTCATTAGTCCAGCTTGACCTATTTTTTTCCAATGACTTTCCATTTTGATGGTTGTTGGGCTTGTCTGATTGGTTAATGTGCGTGCCTTTTTCTTTTCCGCACATAAATATAAATTCCAAAATCATATGTGTATGTGGCCCAGAGGCCATAGGAAAATATAAGACTATCCAGCAGAATTAAAAGGGAAGATGGCTATTATTTTTCTAATTAGAAAATGAATATTTATGGAATAGACAGAGATAAAGGAGCTCCACAATATCTAAGGAAGGATTATGCATCAAGGTAAGAGGAAACAGTAGCAAGGTAATATTCACTGAAGCCAAGTAAAAACAATATTCAAATAACCACAACAACAAAACACTGCTAAAAAGTTGCACAAGATCGTGCCTAATAACCTTACGTTGGAATTAGCAATGTTGCCATGTTTAATGACATTGAAGAGGGCAACTTTATGTACTGGCAATAGTGAAACTGGGTCCACCTTGATGCCTGAGAAAAATATCAATAATTTTTTTAATTAAAAATACTTGTCTTTATTAGCAAGTTGAGTTCATTAGAAATGTGTCTCCTGTGATCAGTCAGATGTTTTAAGTATGAATTAATTAGAAAAGAGTGAACCAATACCTATTAATCACTAGGTATTGTCATAGACAGTAAGCCTCACTAAGTCTACCCCATTAAAAAAGCCTAAGATTTAGAATTCATCCACATTCTTGCAACTCTAACCTGATTACAAGGGAATTTTGTTGTTGTGAAGAATAATGAATGCTTCAGTTCATAATACTATGACACATTTGCGTTAAGTAGTTTCCCTGAAAGAAGAAAGTGAGAGGGAGTTTTCTGTAAAAGGAGTCAGTTATTAGACTACACAGCCACACAGGCATAAGAGTAAATGATTCCAAGGGTTTATTTTATGTTCCACAGGTTATAAAATAGTCTTTTGCCATAATAGCATATGAGCTACATCCAATCAGAGAAAATGTTTCTTTGACACTGAAAAATAACAGAAAATGAATTAAAAACATGCAAGTAAAATTTTACCACTTTTTAATACAAAGAAAATTTAATAATCATTTTATTATTTAATTTGGTTTTAAAAATGGTGTTTTACAATGGATTCTAAGTAGTTAATTGAACACCTACAACAAATGACATGCATGTTGCTTGCTGGAGATAAAAGTGTGCTCCTTGTATTCTAGGCTATAGTCTATGAGTAAGATGACATATTAAAGCAAATGTTTCATAGGAAAAAAAATCCAGTAAGAACACATATGCAATGAGAAAAACGAATCTAATTCCATAAACATTTATCTAATTTCATCCATGTGCAGGGAGTTTTTCTATGCACAAGTATTTACAAAATGAGTCTCACTGATTTCCTGTGTTTAGCAAACTTGAGTTTCTCTATACCAGTTAAGTTTGTGGAATTCTCACAAGAGCATTTCTTAAAAGCTTGGTCTGACTATAAATCTAAGACAGAATATAAAATTTAAAATGCAAACATATTTAAAATAATGTAAATCACTGAAATAAAATAAATAACCATCAATATTTTATTATATTGTTTATTTTTTAAGCAGAAAGGGTTTAACTTAATAAATATACAAATAGAGTTTTGAATCTTGAGCTATTTAAATTTAATATTGTATCATAATTTTTCTAGAGCATTGTTCTTTTTTTAAAACTCCAATTTTCTTTTTTGCCTAATATCAATTAAATGACTATATCATAATTATATACTTGCTTGTTATTCAGTTAGTTTTTTTTTTCTTCTAATTTTGGAGAGTACATATGCATGGGCAAAAAGGACATTGTCTCTGTGAAATACATATTAAGTAAATGTAAAGGCAAATTGCTAAATAAAAGAAATTCCATCAAAATCTCATTTCTCATATTTGATGAAGACTTATGCAGACTGTAAGAACTCAAAACTCAACAGCAAGAATGTAAAGAAACCAACATAAAAATGAAAAAACTCTTTGAACAGTACAGATGATATATAGGTAACAAATAAACACATTATACAGTGCTTAACACCATTAGACTTTAGGGAAATGTACATCAATACTACAGTGGGATACCACTAAATGCTTATTAGAATGGCTAAAATTAAAAAAACAAAACAAAACAAGAAACAGTCACAACACAAAATGCAGAGAAGCTAAATCACATAGTATAATACATTGCTGGTGGGGAAGTCACTATGAAAAACAGTTGTTGGTTGTCATAAAATTAGACATACACTTACTGCATAACCCAGCAATCTCACTCTGGAGGATTTACCTTAGAAGAGCTGTTCTCAAAGAGCACAGGAACCCAGAGGGTCCTTCTCAATGTCTGGTGACATTTTTGGTTGCTGCAATGAGGAGGGAGTAGGGCACTATTACCATCCAGTGGGTAAAGGCCTGGAGGTTTCTAAATATCTTATAGTTACACAGGACAACCTCAACATCAAGGGGTTACACAGCCACAAATATTAATAGCACCGAGGCTGAGACAATTAACAGCTTATGGTCACAGGAAAGGCCTGCACAGAATTGTTTGTATCAACTCTCCGTAATCATCCAAAACTAAACACCCAGAATGTCTTCAGATGAATGGATATATCGTAGCAAATCCATATAAAGAAATACTATTAATTCATACCAATCCAATGCTATTTGACGATAAAAAAATAAACAATTAAGTTTTACACAGCAACTTTGATGAGTCTGAAAACCATTATGTTGAGTGAAAACTCAGTCTCGAAAAATTACATAGATAATGATTCCATTTATAGAGCATTCTCCAATAGGCAAAACTGTAACGATGAACAGAAAAGCTGTTACAGATAGTTTAGGCATGGGACAAAGTGTGATTGCAAAAGGACAGCACAAGGTACTTTTAAGGTGGGTGATTGAGCTCAGACGAATACTGATTATAGTGATAGTTACACAAATCTATGTGTTGTCATTCATAGTATATAAACAAGAAGTCCTATTTTTTGTATGCCAGTTTAAAATTAATTTTTTTTTAAATGTGAATTGCTTTCTCCCTTGTATATTCTGAATGGTTATATATAGAATTGGTATTTCTTAAATTTTGATAGTATACTAGGAAAGTCACCTCTATGATTTCAGTAGACTTAAGAGTATTTGGGCTATCAAATGATAATTCCATTCTGCCTAATGCTGTGAAATGAGGTAAGTTCTTACTGGACAAGCTTTTTGATGGAGATTACTGTGGAGTTGTGGAACACAAATGCTTTCCATATAGCAGCAATTCTCCCTGGTTTACAATAAAGTTCTTTATGAATATAAATTTATCTCTGTGCTGTCTAACCTTTACTTTCCTCAACCAGCAGAAATGGTCAGTGATAGTTACCCATAGTATTTTTCTTCTTCACAAGAGACTGACTCCTGGAAACCATGCAGAAGTCTGTGGCTTCTTAGGAATTTTTGTGTCTTTGTCTTTGCTTATTCCTCAGGACTAACTTGATCCAGGAAAGGTCCTGCCAACATACCATGTACTCTCTTCTAATTATTCCAAAAATGTTTGGCTTCTGCTTCTGAATGTGACACGTACATTTGGAGAATTTTTCTATCAGTTTGCTTGCTCAACATCTGTTGCATGTGACATTAATTTAATTTAGCATCTCTTATATATTGTTATTTATGACTATATGGGTATTCTAGTTCTGTAAATGATAATGTTTTTACTTCTGTTTTATTTCCTTTGCTATATTAGGAATATTTTTGATTAATGAAGGGACAACATTATCTTCACTAGTGCCATATTCCTCCCTCCTCTCATTTATTTCAGTCAGGGATCTGCTGGAGCCTGATTGCATTGCTGAGGAGTCATTAATTAATTGATTTCTTTCCCTACAGCAAAGAGAGAGAGAGAGAGAGAGAGAGAGAGAGACAGCGAGAGAGATAAAACCTTTTTGAAAGGATAAACTGTAGGAATTGGAGTGACCTTTCTATCCCACCTGTAAAAGAAGTAATTAAAACTTTATAATAGGAACTTATACCTATGGCAGTTCAATTGGAGTTAAAACATTGTTCTAAATGATTTTTTGTTTTGTTTTGTTTTGTTTTATTTTACCAAGAATAAATTACTGGGTTAATTCAGAATAAAAGTGGAATGGTGGAGTCAGGGTTTTTACTTTAAGCAATTTAGAGAAAAATAAAAAAATAACAAAAGCTATTATCTATTTAGCACTTACTATGTGCAAGATACTACTCTATGTTGTTTATAAAGATGGACTTACTTCATTTTAACCTATGAAGTAGATACTACAATTATTTTCAAATTATAGGTGGTAGAACTAAGATTTAGTGAGGTTATAGAAGTTGCCTAAAGGAACATGTTTACTAAGTGGCAAAATAAAAGATGGTCTTCCGCTGCTAAAAACCGTCTCATGACAAAGGTGAATGACATTTTACATGTGTTTGTTCATTTATTCTTTCATTCATGTATTCAATGACTATATGTATGTGTACTCATCGCTAGGCATTGTGTTAAGTTTTAGGACACGGCAGTATAACAAAATTAAAACAGTCTGAGTCCTTACTGAATTCACAGATGAGGAGAGAAAATAGATATTTGTTAAACAATAGCACACATACATGAAAAATAACAACTGTGATAGCATTTGTATTATAAAACTATAATCTGCTGAGGATATAAGATAGGATCCAAGGTATTCCATGCTGTAGAGAATCAACCTCTGGCATGGCGCGTGAATGAAATAAACAGATTAAGTTAGTAAAAGCATTGATAATAAAATTCCAGTATAAGAAATAACAGAGTATATATAAAATCTCTAGTGTAGGAACACATCAGAGGCCAGAGAGGTTGTTGATATCAGACCGTGTTGCTTTGAACCCCATATTAAGCATTTTGGATATTGTCATAAGACCATGGGAGCACTAAGATGAAATATGCAGCTAAACTGCAACACGAAGATCTTTTTAAAGGTGGGAATGGTTTGAAGAATGTTTCAGTAGTGCAGGTGAAAGATGATGGTTCCCTGGACTAGAGATGAGAAAAATGTAGATGGAGAGAATTAAATTGAATAGAAACATATTAAGTAACTTAAATCGAAAAAAACTGGGTGATTGATGGGCTGTGGTGTGGTAAAGGTACAAGTTATTGATGGTGACTGTCAAGTTTTTGGCTAGAGAACATTAAAGAAAGATCGTGTCATTCACTAAACTAGAGAACAGTAGAAGGAAGACCATATTTCATTCAGAAAATCAAGAGTACATTTTTGAACATAATGAGTATGTATAAAGTACCTTTGAGACATCCAAAGCTCGACGTCAAGTGGGCAGTTTGACATGCAAGTTATAAACGCAAAGGAAAGGTCTAACTAGAAATTCATGTTGATGATCATTGACACCATGGTTTTTGATGGAATATCAAGAGGTGAATTTTAAAAATAGAAGAAAAAATGCCAAGCACAATTATTAAGGCATTCTAACATTTAAAGGCTTGAAAAGAAGCCTGCAAGCAAAACAAAAAATGGTGAGAGTATGGAAAACAGAGAATATATGGCAGTATAGAAGGAGGGATCACTCAACAAATTTTATTTTTTATTTTTTATTTTTGGTTTCCTGGCTGGGAATCGAAGCCAGGCTGTGGCATTGAGAGTGCTGAAGCCTAGCCACTACACCACTGGGGAACCCCCTTAACAAATTCTGATGTTAGGCATTAACATCACTGCTCTCTCATGAAAAGTCTTCCCATTTACTTACATACTCACTCCATCACCAACTTCATCGTATTTACTTTGAAACCTTTCCTTACTATTCTGTTTAAATTTGGATTTCCCACTCAAACTCACTCCAGGAAACTCTTTTATTTCTCTGCTTTGCTTTATTTTATTTTCACCTAATATATTACTTACTTAGTTTTTCATTGTCTCATTCTCTTCTCAGTGACTTACAGTGTTTGTAAATATTTTTCACTATAGTGGCCTCTATTAGTAGTTTATGGCCTGGTACATAGTAACCCCTCCAGGAATTAATAGGTAATAATGAGTAAGTAAATGAATAAATGAACAGTAACAAATACCATGAGAGGGCAAGCACATAGGACTTGGTGTGGTGGTAGCAGTAGCCACACTGCAGTGAGCTGGAGAGTAAGCGATTGCCAGTCAACAATTGATAATAAATACACACAGTTCTTTTTAGTTTTATTTATTCATTTTTAAATTATTTTTTTCAGGTACAGCTGATATTAATATTATTTTATATTAGTTTCAGGTATACATAACAGTGGTGAGACATTTATATAATTTATGAAGTGAGCCCCTAGATGAGTCCAGTACTCAGCTGACACTATGTACGTATAGTTGTTTCAACATTATTGACTATATTCTCTATGCTGTGCTTTACGCGTACATCCCTTTCACTATTTGTAACTACCAATTAGTATTTCTTAATCTCTTCACTTTTTCATCCATTTCCCCAAAACTTTTCCCTCTGGCAACCATCAACTTGTTCCCTGCATCTATGAGTCTGTTAATGTTTTGCTTATTCATTTATTTTTGTTCTTCAGATTCCAAATATAAGTGAGGTCACATGATATATGTCATTCTCAGTCTGACTTCTTTCACTCAGCATAATATCTTCCCAGACAACTCATTTTTATAAGTATGGCTATAGGGAAGGAGAAAATAAATATGATAATAATTGGATAAGATGGAAACAGTGAATAATATTTTTAAAAAAAGACTGAATACAAGGTCTGGTAATTAAGTTCATGAACTTGCCACCATGTGTTTACATTGACAGCCCTGTACAAACAACTCAATAAGGTTTCACAACCTTGGTGTATCTGTGCCTCACAGCTGTTTTCGTGTCGATATGTGGCAGTGTCTTGCTGAGTGCCGTATATTATTGTTGTTGTGTGTTTTTGTGTGCCATCGTAAGAAGGTTGGAGCTTTAATTAGAACAGTGAACAAACTTTAAATTTCTTGTTTAACTTGGCAAGAGTAGAAATAAAATCAGAGACATGGTAGTCCAAGTTTATGGGAATAATGCCATGAAGAAAACGGCAGTATACAAATGGATTAACACTTTTCTGAGGGGAAAGTGTCACTGATGAAGAGAGGTCAGGGAAGCCAGTAACAAGCATAAGTGACAAAAACATTAGAAAAATTTGTCAAATGTGGTGTGAAAATCTTCAGCTGGCTGTGAGAAGCATAGCAGACCAAGTAAACACGGAAAGAGAAACAAAAAAATCTCAACTGAAAATCTTGGCCTGAGAAAGGTGTGTGCAAAAATGATCTTGAAGGAGCTCACTGATGAACAGAAAAAAAGGAGAGTTGAAGTGTGCCAAGACCTTTTGGAGAAGCAAGATGATATTTTGGGCCATGTAATCACTGGTGATGAACATGGGGTGTACCGATGCAACCCTGAAAGAAAGCATCCAAGTGCACAATGGAAGTCAGCCAATTCTCCATGACCAAAAATTTCCATCAGTCCAAATCAAGAATCAAAACGGTGTTTCTAACCTCTTTTGATATCAGAGGGATTTTTCATTATGAATTTGTACCCACTGGACAAACAATCTACCAAGTTTACTATTTGGAAGCACTGAAAAGGCTTGTGTGTAAAAGTTAAACAAAAGTGACCTGAACTTTTCGCCAACAACTCATGGCTCTTGCATTGCAGCAGTGCACCAACTCACACAAAACTGTGAGGAAGTTTTTAACTCATACACAAATAACTGTATTGGTACACCCTCCCTACTCATCTGATCTGGCCCCTAATGACTTTTTTTCTTTACCTGAAGATAAAGGAAATATTGAAAGGAAGACATTTTTATGACATTCAGGACATCAAGGGTACTATGACAACAACTCTGATGGCCATTCCAGAAAACGAATTCCAAAATTGCTTTGAAGGGTGGACTAGGTGCTGGTGTTGGTGCATAGCTTCCCAAGGGGAGTACTTCGAAAATTACCATAGTGATATTCAGCAATGAGAAATGTAGCACTTTTTCTAGTATGAGTTCCTGAACTTAATTGTTATGTTTAAAATGCCATTGGGCAGATGTATTTGAGAGGGCGTAGTTGAATACAGAGAAGACAATCGTGTACAGAAAAGATGGTGGAAGACAGATGAGGGATCATTAATAGAATCAGATTTTGTAGAAAGCCGGTGGAGGGAGTGGTCTGTGAAGAAGGAGGCAGTCTTTTACCCTTTTACTTTTGAGAAGAAAGATGCCAGGATGTGGGAGGGTTTAGAAGGCAATTTGATATATTTGGTAAGTCTCTGAGAGTGTTTAATAGTAGTGGGTAAGGAGTATTTTCTAAATGGAACATTTGAAAAGAAGAAGATTAAAATAGTAGCTTTGAAATACAGTAGAGGGAGTTGAACTAAGAAATATGTTAGGTTTGCTCTGAACAGTGTATAATGTACACAAACAATTTATACTAAATGAACGAATAACAAAATATTTTGGTTCTAGAGAACACTTTTTAATTAAAAACATACAGGCAGCTCTTAATTGAGAAATTTACAAAAATTAAACTACTGAAAATTTGGAACTCTAATAAAAACTATTTTCTAAATCTTATGGATAATTTAAAGTAAGTTCCCTGTGTCTAATTACAGTGATAAAATTTGATTTGTTTCTAAAAGTTTATTGTCTTCCAAGAGCATTTCCAGATTTCTGAGTGTGAAGGTATTAATACATAAAACTTGCAATATTAAGTTTGAAATATTAAACTTCTCCCTATATATACATACTTGTATACTCGTATACATATACTCATAAAGGCAAATGATGCATTGTTGATGTTTGGTTTTTGTTTGTGTTGCATTTTAACAAGATAAAACAAAATAACATGGGTTGATATGTTTTCCTAATTGTTTTGAGTAGTAATTTAAATAAGCTGTTCCATCTCTAGCATTTCAATTTGACATTAACTTTCTCTGGAATTTGATCTGTCATTCTTCCAATTAGCAAAGCCTTGCAGCCATGCTATGGAATGGCTTTGTAATAGATCTTGAGCTTTAACAAGGAACTTTTTTATGTATTTCAATTATGATGTATAAAGTAATATCTTCTTAATTAAAGAAGAAATTCCATTTCGAAGCTTTTTAAAGTGCTTTTACAGTTTTTAGTTGAAAGCTTCCTGTTGCTATGAATCTGCCCTTTGCATTTAGTGAAAGAGACATGAAGCACTTGGGCTGGAGGAGTGAGAACAGCCAAGAAAGGATGCTGAATACTCCTGAGATTTGAGAATGAAATTTGGTCATAAAGTGATGGATTCTGAGAGAACAGAAACTGTATTGATAGATATTTAAGCATACAAGTATTTTCCAGAAAAAATTCAGCCCTAAGTGCCTCTATTTTTCATGATACATGATTGAATACTTTTTGAAACTGAAGATGAGAAAATTAAATGATGAAAATTAGATGTGAGGAATGCTCTTTGATGTGGTGATCCTGGGAGTATACATAGAAAAAAATCCAATTTTTATGTGTTTTACAAAAAGAAAAATCTTAAAAAAAATAAGAGTATATTAGTATATGGTCTCCTTGGGAGATATGCATTCATGCACACAAATGAAAAATCGCCAACCAAATGTTGAGCCATAAATAACATGTAATTCTAGCTAGATGGAACAAATATTATTTCTCTTTTCTCCAAATTAATTTTACATCTTCCATTCAAGTTTTAGATGAATGATCTAGCCGTGTATATTTTTAGGTTTAAGGAACTCCTAATGCTGACAAGATGGTGTAGCTGACAGTACTCATGGTTGATGACAATGCAGATTTTAAAAAGTTGTTGGCTTGCTATTGAGATGACTAAGAAACAGAAAGATTTGTGGTATACAGGTAAAATACTATATATGTGGAACACTAAAAAAGGGTACTCTTTATTAAATATAAACATATATACATATTATAAATAGAAATATATGTTTATATAAATCTTTACTAAACATAAGCATATATATGTTATAAATATAAATACATTATATATTTATATAAATATATACATGTACATGGAAATATATCATATATATGTACATCATATATACATCATAAATGTCACAAATATAAATATATTTATAGATATAAAACCACATCTATTCAGTATTGCAAATGCATTAATATATACTGGTGCCAATTTTTTCTGTCATATAATAATTTACCGATAGCAAGTTAAGTTACAAAAGTCCATTTATTAAGTGCCATTTAACCTCTGTAAACTGCCAATCATTTAAAATTTACACTTTTCCAAATGTCTGACTGATGTAACTCGATCTTTCATGACAATCTAACAATATTGTAGAATCCAGATAGTCATAAAAATATAAGCTGGGATTGCAGTTTACTTTTCTCTCGCTTTAGATATACTCTTTTCCTTAGTATCTAATTGCATAAATTTTCTGAAAATGGGAGAAATATAAAATTTCACTAAGAGTCCTTGTTGCCTTATGCTGTAAGTAGAGTAGTGGAATGCTAGGAACCCAAACTAGACCTTCTCTGATATAAATGTACACAGACCCCAGTGTTAATAGAAGGTAGTTTGGTAGGCAAATTCATCACTAAACTGTAAAACGTTATACAACATTATGGTGTTGTTCAAAATTTAGTGATTTTTAAGACATTTTAATGAATTTACCTGGTTTTGGTAATGAAACAAAACATTTGTTATTGTAATATTAAACTAATCACTCCCTTGCAACAAGTGTTTTGATTTCTTTTCTCACATACAAATTATATCCACATTCTAATCATGTTTTATATTATAAATTCTCCAAATGTTACCCTGATAACTTTATAGGATATGGGAAACTCTTTCCTTTATCGAATAAGGCTAATTCATCTTCATTGAGGTGGGGATCTTTGGAACAAAATGGAGAATGTTTGCATGAGGATAAGCTGTATTACTGGGCTTATCCAAAATGATAAGTCTAGGGTTATTGCAATATGAATTTTTTTATTGTTTCTGAATGTTCAATTCTGCTTTAGGAGAAAAGAAAACAAGTAAAACTCAAAAGATACATTAGGTATAAGTATATCCCATGGTATGTTAAAATGGGTAGAAAAGATTGGAAGGAAGCAGAGTTATTTAATATTCATGAAGGTTACACACACATACACACACACACACACACACACACACACACACACACGTATACTATATATGACATTTGAGGTACCCAGATATCCACAGTGCCTTAATTTGACCTCCCGTTGATGATATCTAGTCTAATCCATGTGGCCTCCACCCAAAACACAAACAAAACCTCAGCTACTGATCTGGCAACCTTGTCCCTCTGTCTCTCTGTATATTATTGGCCAAGGGAACCTTCTGTCTGTGAGCTTATCTGTTCAACCACAACTCTGGTCCTAGTAACTAAAAACATATAATTATATATAATATATGTAGTTAACATAAATGCATATATTACAGGTAAAATATAATATATGTAATTAAAACATTATGCCATTAATGAGAATGGCTCATATGGTTCAGAAATGGGATATAAATGAATATTGGGTACCCAGGAGTCAGGTGGTGTGTTTCTCCCATTCACTTACATTACAACTTATCCTAAGTGTGTTAACTTATCCAAGCTTTAACTCTTGCTTCTTAAAATGATATAATAGTCTGAGTAATTTGAATACTTTAATTTGGTCCATGAGCATTTCTGTTCTGTGACAGTAATGTTCCACAGTGATTTTCATGGTAGTACCCTTTGAAATTACCACTTATTCACATTAATTTCCCATACAACAGCTACCTATATGCGTGAAGCAGAGTCCATATCTCTAAGGACCTTATCGCAGTCCTGTACTCAGTTTAAGTTTTTAATTTACCCATCTTCAAAAGTTTCCTAATAATCAAAAATGGTATCTTGCTATCCTTAATATGGCTTGTAATTTCTTTCTAAGGCTCAGTATAAATATAATATTATGAAAACTGCATTAGGTTATCCCAAAATTTAGCAAAAAGACTCCTAGGTATATCCAAGATGACTTCTCTATTTGCTTAGAAAATAATATTTAAAATGTATGTATCCTTGACTAGAAGGGAGATCTGTGAACATCAGAAAATATTGAAGCTGTTCTCATTAGGCCCATCACGTCTATGTCACATAAAGGGGCAGCAAGGGTCTACCTGGGTCTTTAATTTTCATGTGTACTTTACTTCTAGGATTCCTTGATTTTAAATTCCTTAAAATTTTTAAATTTTAAATTCCTTAAAATTTTTCTTTTAAGTCATCAATAAGGCCTCATTATTATTGGGCTAATAATTTAGTATGTTAATAATTCCTGCTTTAAAGAGTTGTAAGTAGAAATGAAATGTTTTGTGTGGATGATTTTTATAAATTACAGGATAATATACAATTATTATATCGTATTCTGTGCCAGGCTAACATGGAAAGCATGTTACTTTGTTGGGCCTATGGCAAGGAGGCAGTCCCTTTTCTTCCTGTGGCTGTGCAAGCTTTTGCTTTATAGTTTCAAACATTCTTGCTGCTCATTGGCAAAGTCCAAAAATAGGTAGAGATCACTGAGTTCCCCATCATGCTGCTGTCAAAATGTGTTTGGAATATTAGAAGGAATAATTAGCAATAAAATGTTCTCTACTTTCTGTTGCAAAACGCCAGAACATATGCTTTTAAACATTCTTCATACTAAAGAAAAAATAAAGCTTGAATACAAATTTCATGCTAACAGTCTTCAACTTTGTATACTTCCTTCTCATTCCACGTCTTTAATGTTGAAACCTACACACATTTTTTTCCCTCTGTTTTCCTTTTCCTCTGCCTTCTCCCTTCTTTACCTTTCCATTTCTTTGACATATTTCTTTGACATAAAATTTGACATGGCCTTGGCTTTCAGCCACTTTATGGTCTACTACAATTACTATCATTATGAAAAATTACTTGCCCCCTAAGGACCATGTAATAGGCTATTAGGAAAAGATACGAAAATACATTCTACGTTGACATTCCCTTGACTATGCTCACAGCAAACCTCTGGTTGAAGATTTTTGAGAACAATTACATTTTGACCTTTCACTTTGCTTTGCTTTTACAAAACTCATCCTAATAATGTAGTGTGAAATATCCTCATGTCTAGAAACTGAGTAAGTAAAACTTAAGGATGTTTTTGAAAAATGGTTTCTTTCTTTTCTTTTCAGAAATATATTCTCTATGGATTTAGAGTTCTCCAAAATGCCCTTTAAACGCTAGAAATGATTAAATAAACAACAAGGTGCACTGCCTACTGGGAGGATTTCCCTTCACCACGGTCCTTCAGGGATGTCCCAGGGAGGGGCTGGCATGCTGCAGCTGTCCACTTCCAAGTGGTGCCTCTATGCACAGAACTGGCAGCAAACCAGACACAAGTGTTTTCCTTCCTCTGTCAGCTGATTGCAGGCAACTCCCCATAAGGCCATATGTGCGGGGTGGGAGGGGGTAGGTGATGTAGCAGGAGTAGGGGCCATGAGCTTGTAGGCCACTTCATCATGTAACTTATTTGTGCTTTCTGGTCCTCTCTGAGCTCATATCTATATCTATATTTATCTGTATCTATATCTATCTGTCTATCTACACACACACATATACGTATACATATATCCTCTATCTGCTAAGAGATTGTTGCCATACCTCCCCAACATTATTGCTTAGTGCATGAGACAACACCCAGGTCAATGGACAGCTCAGGTAACATTGTAGCTTGATGGTCCATGATTAAGCATTCAGTCCCAACTAAGGCTCAAGAGCAAGACAAAAGATTTTTTCCCAAAAGTAGAGCAGTTATCCACAGAAGATGGTAGGGCTTTGCTCTAAAATCCTGAATCTGCAATGTGATTCCCGTATATGAACCTGTCAGAGATCCCAAAGAGCATGTCTATTTGCCAGTGACACTAAGCATTGGATCTACTGGATCTGAGCAAGCACCGTCCCTGTATCCTTCAGGTCTTTGACAATGGCACCAGTCTGCAATTTCTCCAGGTATGCTGCACTGCTTTTGGTATTACTTAAATTTCTTCTTTGCTTTTGATTCACTATTTTCCTAAGAAGGGAATGGTGAAACTATTATGATTTTCTAATGTTGGAAACATGACACCATGCATTCAAAACCTATAGAACTTAGCAGCACGAAAAGTGAACCTGAGTGTATGCAGAGTTAGAAAAATAATTTAGAAGATTAGGAGTTCCCAGGATGAAGTACAGAATGTGACAAAGCAATCTAACTATACTGCAAGTGTACAAAACAATACCACTTAAAGGTTTGGGAGAAATAGTATTGGCCTAAATATAATAACTTTGGAAATTAGTGTAGTATATAAGACAAAAGGCAAAATAAATAGGTTAGTAATTCTGACACACTCTACAGCTATGCTGAAACTGAACAATTAAGTAAATGGATGACATTTTTCATTATAGGAGTGAGAAAGTATAGGTAATCAAAAGAAGGAGGCTAGAAGAATCTATGTGGTATGGATTAGAGTTGGAAACATAAAAATAACCTTAAATTTAGCTAAATGTAGATATAGATTGTTACATTTACAAATATTTATAGATATGTTTATATACACAGGTAAGTATAAACACATATTTTTTCCTTCATTAGCTGGGAGGGCCTAAAAACAATAGCACTCTAGTAGCAATGAGTACATCTAGAGTCCAGGTTTTGGTTTCTGAAACTAGTGATTTAGAAGTATATGATTTTATAATAATTTCTATACAGCATCTTAGGAGTGTGAAATGAATACCACATGTCTTTATATATAGACAGTGATATGCATATTTTTAGGAACTAAATATAAGCTACTTGATTCCATTTGTTAAAAATTATGAAATTTTACATGTTCTTAATATAAATGCTCAATGATAAATCTAAAGTATGATTAAGGTGACATTTCTTGTACTCCAGTGGGAAGTTCAAATACCCCTTGATGATGATGATAATGATGATCCTGCTGCTTAAAAATGCTGTAAGTATCCTTTCCTCAAAGCATGCAAATATTCTTTGTTTAATACCTAAAAAATATACAACTGTATGAATACTGTCTCCCCATCATTTTTTTCTACTTTTTCTGCTAATGTAACCAAAAAGTTTCATTAATGGGCCTCATGTAGGTTTTCATTTATAGCTTACATGGAAATTCAGTGAATTCTAGGCGCACTTGGATAGATAGCACTTGGCGAACTAAAATATGCATATGATTCACTTGGGGATCTTGTCAAATACAAGAGTTCTGTGGTGAGAACTATGAATCTGCATTTCTAGCAAATTCCTAGATAGTACCAATGCTTCCAATGCTTCTGGGTCCTTGGACCCACTTTGAGTAGCCAGTAAGAGACTAAGCTTACTCAGCAAAAAGAAATAGAAAATGTTCTTAACATTGAATTGTGTATTTATTAGTACCAATGCCTGACTCCCACCCAAGACCAAAAAATCAAACTTTCTGGGCTCAGGTCTGGGCATAAATATTTCTTAAAAGGTTGCAGTTGATTATAAAATTTAGACAAGCTTGAAAACCATAGCTCTGGAGACGGTGTTTGGAGCTAAAATAATATGGGCAGCAGGACCTATGGATACAGTTCTGTCAACGTGTTAGGAGGACTTGTAAAACAATTTGCTTTTTTTGATCCTGGCTTAATTTTGATCAGAGACTGACAGAATGACAATTGTGCTAAATCATACTGACTGGCATGGCAGCTTAGTGATAATGGAGCTCTTGATGAGGCAGACCATTAAATTCTTCCTCATGCCTGAAGCAAGGATTTGAATAGAAGTTTTCAGAGGTTAAAAACGAATGTGTAAGCATATTTGTATTCATATATAGAGTGAATTAATTCATTTTCTCTACGAACGGTTTTGAGATAACGTGCACTCAAATGACTATAAATTTATAATTATATCTATACTAAATAAAAATTACTGTTTTAATAGTGAAAACAATTTATTTTGAGATCCTTTTGTAGGCATTTGAAGAGTTATTTCAGATATTTTACTTATTCCTTTATAATTACTACTACTAATTGCTTAGGGAATATTTACTACGTGCCAGGTGTTCTATATAATATGTATAATATTATTCTCCCCATTTTATATGAGGAAAATGTTGAGATTCAGAGAAATAAAATAACCTTTCCAAATTTGCACAACTGTTATGTGCCAGAGGCATAATTTAACCCATTTACCTGACTCCAAAGTCCATGCATCTCCCTGTCTAGCTAATCACAGCTAGAGCTATTTGAAATGCTAATTAGTCAGGGTATGAGTTCATACTCAGAATGCTCATAGGACACATAGGAGATTTGAAAAAATTACTATGAAGTATTTTTTTCAAAGTCATATGCATGTGTACACAATTAATTTTTTTTTATGCATTTGTAATAGAAATTATAAGCCTAGCTATGAAAGTATGGTTTACACATTCAATCCAGGAATGCATGGAAGTTTGTCTTTCAATTAGTGACTCTAAAAATATGCACCTAGTTCTTCATTCTTTCAGTAATGTTAATTCTTATTTTCATGTATGACCCTGAAACTTTGCTTTAAAAAGTTGTTTTATCCATATAAAAGAGATCTTGTTTATGAATTGTCACCTAGGAGATATGCTGATTTTATATATACGTATATATTAAATAATCTAAAATATATGTTTTTATCTGTCTGTAATAAAATATTTTTAAAATTATATATATGGTTTTATTTCAAACATTTTATATATATAGTTTTATTTTAAGTTATGATATAGGTTTTTAAAAATTATATGTATACAACTTAAATATTAGTTCTTTATAAATGTTGAATTTTAAGCCCTTAACATATGTATTATTGGTGAATATTTTTTTCCACTCAGTAGACTGTCTTTTCCTTTTGTTGGTGGTTTCCTTGGCTATAGAAAACCGTTTTAGTTTGGTGTAGCCTCATTTGTTTATTTTTTTCTTTTCTTTTCCTTGCCAGATGAGATAGATCAGAAAAAATATTACTAAGGACAATGTTGGAGAGATTACTGCCTGTTTTCTTTTAGGGGTTTTATGGTTTTGGGACTCATATTTAAGTCTTTAATTCATTTTGAGTTTATTCTTGTATATGACATAAGAAAGTGGTTCAGTTTCTTTCTTTCTTTTTTTTTTTTTGCATGTTTCTGTCCAGTTTTCCCAGCACCATTTATTTAATAGACTGCCTTTACCCCATTATCTATGCTTGTCTCTTTTATCAGATTAAATGACTGTATAGGCATATATTTATTTCTGGGCTGTCTATTTTGTTCCATTGATCTATATGTCTGTTTTCATGCCAATATCATGCCATTTTGATTACCATGGCGTTGTAGTATAGTTTGTTATCAGGTATGTAATACTTGCAACTTTGTTCTTCTTTCTCAAGATTGTGTTGGCTATTCATGGTCTTTTATGGTGTCATATAAATTTTAGAATTATTTGTTTTAGTTCTATAAAAACTGCCAATGGTTTTTTGATAGGGGTTGCACTGCATCTATAGATTGCTTTGGGTAATATGGACATTTTAACAATGTTAATTCTTCCTGTCCTTGAACACAGTATAACTTCTATTTATTTATATCTTCTTTCATTTCTTTCTTTAATGTCATAGATTTTCAAGTACGTTTTTTTACCTCCTTGGTTAAATTTATTCCTGGACATTTTAATTTTTTTTTTATGTAATTGTAAATAAGATTATTTCTTAATTTCTTTTCCTGTTAGTTCATTACTGGTGTTTACACTGCAACCAGTTTCTGAATATTAAATTTGTATCTTGCTACTTAACTGAATTCAATTATCAGTTCTAGTAGTTTTTTTGGTGGAATCTTGAGAATTCTTTATATGAGGGAGACCCTAAGAAAACATGAATTTATTTGTAAGAAATTGTGTATTTATTCTTACATGTTTAAACGTCAACCACCTTCAAAGTACCATATTTGCCATGTATAATGCGCTCCCATGTAAAATGAGCACCCACATTTTTGGCCCAAACTTTCAGGGAATACATGTTAATTATTTTTTAAATGTTTGGTAAAATTTGTGAAGCTGTGTGGTTCAAAAATTTTGTTTGTTGAGAGCTTTTTGATTACTATTTCTATTTCATTAGTACTAATTTGTTTGGTTTAGACTATCTCTTACTTCTTTACTCAACCTTCAAGGGTTATATGCTGTTAGCAATTCATCCTTTTCTTCCAGATTGTCCAATGTGTTGGCATACACTTGCTCTTAGTATTTTTTTCTTTTTTTTCTTTTTTTGTATTTCTGTGATGTCAGTTGTCACTTCTTTAATTTATGATTTTATTTATATGGATCCTCTCTCTTTTTTTCTTGATGAATCTAGTTAAAGCTTTGTCTATATTGTTTATCTTTTCAGAGAACCAGCTGTTTGTTTCACTGATCTTTTGTGTTACCTTTTTAAACTCTATTTTGTTTATTTCCCCCTCTGATCTTTATTATTATTTTCCTTCTACTCACTTTAGGCTTTGTTTGCTGTTCTTTTTCTATTTCCTTTAAGTGTAAGTTTAGATGGTTTATTTAAGTTTTTTTTATTCTTGAAGTAGTTCTGTATTACTATGGATTTCCCTCTTAAGACTCCCTTTTGCCATGTCCCATAGATTTTTTTGCTGTGTTTTTATTTTCATTTGTCTCAAGTTATCTTTTGATTTCTTCCTTGATCTCATTGTTAACTCATTCATTGTTTAGTAGCATGTTATTTAGCTTCCATATGTTTGTGTGTTTTTTAAGAGTTCTTTTGTAATTTATTTCTGGTCTCATACCATTATGATATGATTACAATCTTCTTTAATTTATTGACTTGTTTTGTGGCCCAAAATATGGTCTATCTTGGAAAATGTTCCATGTACACTTAAAAAGAATGTATATTCTTCTTCTTTCGGATGGAACACTATACAAATATAAATTAAATCCATCTCGTCTATTGTGTTATTTAAGTTTGCTGTTTTCTGTCTGGAAGGTCTGTCCATTGGAGTTAATGGGTTGTTAGTGTCCCCTAATGTGAGTATATCACTGCCACTCTCTATACATTGGACAATATATGCTTTATATATTTAAGTGCTCTTATGTTGAGTGCATAGAGGTTTACTAGAGTGATATCTTCTTGTTGAATTGACACCTTTATCATTATGTAGTGCCCTTGTCTCTTTTGTAGTCTTCATTTTAAAGTTTATTTTTTCTGATGTAAGTATTGCAGTTCCAGATTTTCTTTTTCATTTTCTTTTGCATAAATATACTTATTCATCTTTTTACTTTCAGAGTATGGGTGTCTTTTGATCTAAGGTGAGTCTCTTGTAGACAGCATATATATGGGGTTGTAAATGGAGCATTAACTCCATTTACATTTAAAGAGATTATTGATAGGTACGTAGTTATTTTTATTATTTATATTTATGGTTTTTTTCCTCCTTCTATTTCTTAAAGAAGTTCTTTTAACATTTCTCTTAAGACTAGTTGGTGGTGGTGAAATTCTTTAGCTCTTTCTTGTCTCAGAAGCTCTTTATCTCTTTTCAGTTTCAAATGATAGACTTACGGTCTATCATGTGTAGAGTAGTCTTGGTTGTAGGTCTTTGCTTTTCATCACTTTGAAAATTTTGTACTATTCTCTCCTGGTCTACAAGGTTTCTGTTGAAAAATCAGCTGACAGTCTTATGGGAGCTCTATTACAGGTAACTAACTCCTTTTCTCTTGGTGCTTTTAGGATTCTCTTTGTCTTTAACCTTTGGCATTTTACTTATGATGTGTCCTGGTGCAGGCCTCTTTGGGTTCATCTTATTTTGAACTCTCTGCACTTCTTGACCTTGTACTTGTATTTCCTTTACCAGATTAGGGAAGTTTTCAGTCTATGTTTAGAAGAGCAGAGTTATTATTTTATTTTTTTAACATATCTACTTGATACTATGTGGGGACTGATAGTACTGAAATAATGTATCCTTTAAGCAATAAAATCTGGAAGTGAAATTTATAATTTTATCAAAGTGGTACCAATGGAAGGCATTTAAACATTAAATTTACACCAAAGTTGCTTTTGCCTTATGCTGATCCTTAAAAGGTTTTCAGGGGACAATCATGAATCTTTTAAACTCTTGGAATAATTAAAAGTTTTCTCTAAAGATTTAAAAGGAGGACAAAAATATCTGTGCGAGTCAACAATCAAACATTCCAATGCAGATCAATGATCACTTGTCATCTCAGGCTTTTTAGGGCTTCTTAGGTTTTTGTTAAAGTTTCCTTTCTGTAATCATTAACTGTTATTTTTTCTAAAGCAATAAAAGCAAAATGGCTCAATTTTAAAAACTTCAATTTAGTCACTGAAGGTAATAATTTAAAACATATGAGCGTCAAGTCTGCCATCATGATACAAAAATAAAACAAATAAACATTGATCAATCACCAGCTCCAGGGAAGACTGACTCTCACGAATCTTTAGTGACAACGAGTTTTTATGGAAGTTTGCATCATTTAGCTCTAAAAGCAGAGGCACATCTAAGGCAAAATGACTCTTAATATTCTCTTAAAGTCTCAATTTTGGACCGCATCTATTTGATATAATCGTTTGGGGTTTTCAAGATTTAGAGTGAACAGTGGAACTCTTGTTTTTCTTGGTCTGCAAAATTGACTAAATAGACATCTTGTTCAGGTGTGAGTAATGAAGAGAGATTGGATTTTTTCTTGAGATAGACTGGCTTGTGAAGAAAAGTAATGGTGTTATTCTCTGAGATGGAGGTGGTTTATATTGTTCTTGTCAGTGAAAGAATTGAAGTAAATTACAAGGACTACTTCTTTTTGATGATTTCTATCATTATGAACTTGGAAGTCAGATTTCTGATAGTATATATCTTATTTTGCACCTCATTTAAGAGATTCTTGTTTTAATTTGGACAGTTGTTAGAGATTTAAAAATTTTAAGTATATTTTTAATATTTTCTTTAAAAACATTTTATTTTTATCTAAAAAGTAGGTGTATATAGTGAATAGCACCTATAATTGTATAATTTACAAATAAAACATTGTATGTTGGAGTTATCTTCTTAACTTTTTTCTATGCATACTTATTGAATTTTAGAATAGTTGGATATTTTTCTAATGTGAACTAAATAATATATTATTGATATTTTCTTTATCTGCATGGATAGCAATATAATATTTTTTAATGGCTGGTTTTTATTCTATAGCAGCAGTGTCCAAACTTTTGGCTTCACTGGGCCACATTGGAAGAAGAAGTCTTGAGCTACATATAAAATACACTAACACTAATGATAGCTGATGAGCTAAAAAAAAGTTGTAAAAAAATCTCATAATGTTTTAAGAATTTGTGTTGGGCCACATTCAAAACCTTCCTGGCCCACAGTTTGGACATGCATGTTTTATAGTAAAGATGTGCCATAATTTATGTAACCAAGCCTTTATTGGTGGATATTTGGGTTATCTTAGTTTTTTGTATTGTTAATATTTTAACAGTATTGTTAAAAGTGAATGCTTCTGGAAATAAATTTTGCATATTTTCCAAGGTTTTTCTTAGGTTAAATTCATAGATGTAAAATTACATATTTTACTTTAGATAACACTGACAAATGATTATACCAAAACTTTGTCTTATTGTTCTAATTTTAGTTTCTATCAATTTGATAGGTGAAAGGTGCTTAAATATTATAATAATTATGATTTTAATTCTAGAAGTAGGTATGAATTTTAGTTTCTAATAGAAAATATGAACATCTTTTAGTAAATATTTGCAATTCTGCATTTATGAACTGGCCATTTTTTTCCTTTGCTCATTTTTCTACTGAAGCATTCATGTTTTCTTTATTAAAACGAGTTTGGTTTTTTTTAGTGAAGATATTATTTCTTATTCAAATTTAGTTCACAAATACTTTGTTTTCTTCCGAATTCATCTGCAAAACCATGCTGATAATCAGTTAATCTGTTCTACTGGAAAATTTCCATCAGCATACTAGGGCTGTGTGGAAAATATCCAGCCATAATGCCTCTATTTTTCATGTTACATAGCTGAATACTTTCTGAACAGCTCCCTTACACTTATTCTGTTATTTCTATCACTGAAAGTGAAAATACAGGAAAACAAACAATAAAGCATTTTAATTCTGCTTATCTGTCCATATTCCCAACCAAGTTTCTAAAAACAATCTTGTGCAATTGTTGTTTTATTTTCTCTTTTATTCTATCTTAAATCTTTACCACTCTATCAAACCTTCTCTTCACATGTTTTTAAAGACCTATTTTGGAATTTAAAGTATTAAATTTTAAGTCCTTGCCTTACTTGAATTCATAGTAGCCTTTAACATATATTTAATCCCACCCTTCCTCTTGAAATGCTTTGTGTATATTTCATCCTTTGTCCCTACTTTACTTCTAGGCTCTTTTGCTTGTCTTTTCACCAACTTTTAAAATTTAGAGTGCATCAGGATCCAATTCTTGGGGTTTGTTTGTTTGTTTGTTTGTTTGTTTTTCTGTGGTTACTCTCTGTGATGTTAAGGATTGTCTTGAGCTAACCACCTATAACTTGAAGTGGTTTAAATTCTGACTGTTTTTTCCTTTTTATCATGCAAGTGTTTGGCCTAAGCTTTGATTGTAGAGGCATCCATTTCATAGAGGTGCCTATTTCAAAGCCAGCTTTCTGGAGGAGAAAAAGAGCCAGACTGCCCCCATCCACTGAGACTCCTTTGTTTCAAAGTAGTGATCCTCAACATTTTTGGCACCGGGGACTGGTTTCGTGGAAGACAGTTTTTCCCTGAACCAGGAGGGGAGGTCAGGGGAGAGAGGGATGGTTTTGGAATGATTCAAGCACATTATATATATTGTGTAATTTATTTCTATTATTATTATTATTATTACATTATAATATATAATGAAATAATTATACAACTCACTTGCCACAATAAAGGCTGCCACCAGATGCAGCTTGTTACTTGCTACTCACTGATAAAGTTTTGATATGAGTCTGTAAACAGTTGACTTATTATGGTTTCTGTGCAGTAAAATCTTTCTGCTAGTGTTAATCTGTGTTTGCATCCGCTTCTCAGTACTAGCATCACTGCCTCAGCTCCACCTCAGATCATCAGGCATTAGATTCTCACAAGGAGCACACAACCTAGACCTCTTACAAGCACAGTTCACAACAGGGTTTGTTCTTCTATGAAAATCTAATGCTGCTGCTGATCTGACAGAAGGTGGAGCTCAGATGGTAAATCTAATGATGGGGAGCAACTGTAAATACAGAAGTTTCACTCTCTCACCCACCACTCACTGCTTGCTGTGTCGGCCAGTTCCTAACAGGCCATGGACCGGCACCGGTCCATGGTTCAGGAGTTGGAGACCCCTGTTTTAGAGATTTTGGTTGCTTTCAGAAACTGAAAATTGGGGCTGCTTGTTTGTTTTCTCTTCATCTGCTATAAATTCTCACACACCCACGTTTTAAATGCACCGATAAATAGTGTGCCCACAAAACTCTAGGTACCTCAACCTGGATTCCAATAATAGAAGAACATTGCTGTGTGGCCCAGGTGTGATGTGTAACTTTCCAGGTCTTATAAGTAATATAAACTTTTATCTTTTCAAAGTTTACTGATGTTTATTGCTGAAAGGCAAGTTGCAATCATAGTAAGAACTGTAAGGACCAGTCCAACCACAACCTTATTTATTAATAGGCTGAAACCACTTCTAAATACCTGAAGACTTATACATTTAAATAATTATTGATCCTAAACTCTTCTGAAATTCACACTCATATATAAACTGCCTAATAGACATTGTGTTTATGTATCAGAATTTTACTCATAACTGTCTTAATCTGTAACATTAATATCTATTGCCTGGATTATTGCTACAGACCTCTCCTGGCCTCATTTGCCTATACTCTATACTCCACACAGCCAATATAATCTTGTCAAAATAGAACTGTATTTGCCATTTCTATTTACTGTTTGTAAACTGTCTTGATATGCCCTTTATAACATCTTTATTATATTTTCATATTATTAATTTATAGAAGTTTTTATGTATTGCATACTTATCTTTTCCCAGTTACTTACTTTCTCCCCATTTTCGATTATCTTTCTGATTTTTTTTATTAAATAGAATATTTAATTTTGATATGTTCAAATTTATTTCCTTTAGTGACTTTTGCTTTGAAGGACCTAAGAAATACTTCCCCTTCACAGAGATAATACAGACATTATTTTATATTTTTTCCTAATAGCTACAAAGCCTTAATTTTTTATATTGATATTTTAATAAAACTTGTTCTATAATTTAGTTTTTGAGTTGTTTTCGTGGTAGGAATCCAACACCATATCAAATTCAATTATTACCATATCAAATACTGAGTAGTTTATCTTTTTTGCTATCTTGTAATGCTGTATTTGACATACAGTAATTTTCTCTATATTTATGTTTGTTTCCTTGATCTGTTTATCTGCCTCTGAGCTATTTTTAAAAATTTAAAGTTAATTAATACATGTTAGGCCAAATACCCTCACTTATTTTATTTTTCAGATTTTGCTTGACTATTTTGAAATTTATTGTATAGAGTCAAATTGAGAATTTCCATGAAAAATGATATTGAAATTCTATTCCATTGAATTTGCATATTAAGTTGAAGTGTTATTTTGTTTGTTTGTTTATTTGTTTTTAATGTGGGTATTTCTCTGGCTGGGAAATTTAAGTTGAAGTTTAATTAACATTTACGACACTGTGTATTCTCATTCATGAGTAGGGTATTTCATTTATTCAATTCTTCTCTTTTGTAGCCTTTGATAATTGATAATAAGTAAGATTCTGATATGTAAATATAATGTATATTAGACAGTTAATATATGAGTCTGAATTTCAGGAGAGAGATTAGGATCATAAATATATATATTTGTAAGTCTTTCAGGTTATTGGTACTGGTCTCAGTCTATCAATAACTAAGGTTGTGATCGAACTGAACTTTATGATTCTTATTACGTATATCTTATCCTAAATATTTTCTTAGGCATCTTGTACATTTTTATTATATTGTAAATTGAATCAGTTCTGTTTTTAAAATAATATTTGCATTTTGTTATTGCTGGTTAATAAGTTTTGACTTTTATGGAATCTTTTTATTGAAGTATAACAAAAATAAATAATATGCCCCAATGTAAATATAATTAATTTACACAAAGTGAACACTCCAGCACCCAAATCAAGAAATAAGTCATTTCAAGAACCTCCAAATTCCACTTACATCTTATTCCAATTATTATCTTCTTTTCTTCCCAAGTAAGACTAGGTTAATCTCTAACCTATACATTAGTTTTGACTAATTTTGAACTTTTCACTAATGGAATCATACAATATTTATTCTTTGTGTATGCTTCTCTTATTGTCGTTCAATTCTATTGTACCCACATATTACATAAGCACCATGGGAGTGTCTATTTACGAACTTTCTATTGTGCTCCTTTACTTTATTTGTATAACTTTGCAAATCCATGCTTTGTTATTTTTTGTATCTTTATGGTAAGTCAAGTAGGGTAAGTCCTGAACTTTTTCCTATTAGTCATCATTCTTGTGGCTATTCTAGACCCTTTACATTTTTATATCATTTTACTATTAGTGGATAAATGCAAAAACAGTGATGAGTTTTTCACTAGACTTGACTTAAAACTTATATATCAAATTGACTGCAAGTGAAATCTTTAAAATACTAAAAATTTCTACTTTATGAACATAGAATTACTCTCTAGCTTAATTTCTCTTATCAATATTTTGTTATCTTTAGGATAAAGATTTTGGGTATCTTTGTTAGCTTTATTCCTACGTATTTGACATTTTTGGTCCTATTGTAAATGTCATTTTTATGGGATATAAAAATAAAATTGGTTTTATATATTGACATTTTAATTATTATAATTGTGAAGGACTCAGTGCATTTATTTTCAAAGATTTTATTAAAATGTCAAGTCTAATATATTTGGTTTTTGAAAAACTAACTCATGTCTAAGATAAGCCTCAGAATTTCTGTATCCCTAGGGCTTGAAAAAGTGCTTATCACATAGTAGGTATATATAAATCATTGTTGAACAAACTAATTCTACTTATAATGGTATGTATAACATCATTAATTAGTACTACTTGAAAATAAATTCTGAAGACTGACTGCAACCCTTTTATGTAATATTGCACTGAGTGAAACAGATATTGTACATTGCTTAAACATTACTCATTATCTCCTTTTCCTTTACTAACCATTTGCTGACTTTATTTGGGGTAACATGTGCTTAAACCTAAGGTTGGGTGATGGTTCCCTTACAACTAGAAAGGACCAAGTTCTGGACAGTGAAACCTACAGTAAAATCTTCTGTCCTAATAGAAGGACTCAAGTATGTCCAGACTTTTTTTTTCTTTCCACTGTTCTTCTACCTTGATCCTAGACTTGGTGTCCTGAGTTACGTAGGAGTCATTGCAATAGTAAGTCAGTGAACAACATGACCTGAGATGTTAACATGCTTTTTGTGGATCAGGGAGTTACAAATAGATGTGGCTACTATGTCATCACTGAGCAGCCCAAGGAATGTCACCAGTTGTCTGTCTCTGAATTTCTTCATTTATGTAAAAACAAACCAACTACTTTTGAATAGGAATATATTCTTAACTGATATGCTTAGTTTTTCACATATTTAGATAGTATGGCAAGTGTTATTACTGAGATCGAAACAGCATTGACCAAATATAGCACTTACAAATAAGTTGATCTATGATTTTCATAGAATCCAACAAAATAATATGGTGAAACTAATTTGAATGAGAATAAAAATGGAATGATGTAACATTACACATTAAATTGGAAGGGTAGATATCATTTTTTAAGATTTATTAATACTTAGAGAATGTACATTTTTCTCTAAGCCTAAATTTGAACTTTCTTCCTTTAAAATCTTCCCTAATTATTAAATCTTAATATTTTAAATCATTTAAATATTTCCAGTATCTATTATTAAGTGTATCACAGTTTAGGCTAACAATATCAATTATGGCTTTCTTTTCTGTACTTGCATTTAATCCCTTCTACAGATATAGATATAATGAATAGTGCGTGCAGATGCCACCCTTTCCAATCTTGTTCTCAGGACAGACATTTAAAAATGACTATGACATCATCTTCCTCTAAACCCAAATATAGCCTTGAGTTGCTTTTCAAAATGAATACCCAGGTGGTTACTATTAATGTATTAGAGTTGGAATGCTGGATATAGCTTAATATGCATGACTGAGCTAAAATATGAAGTCAGTGACATCACAAATTTTATTAGTTTTATCTTTTTTCTCATATATTTTTGATGCATGTATTTAATTTATTGTTTTGATCATTAGTGATATAGTATTGCAAGTTCATCCCAACTTACAAAATAGATATTTTTGCAAAACTATGTACATTAGACTCTCAGTTAACCAGTACCTTTGAGGACCGGTAGATGCCGGAAAAATATAAGTAGACTCTTTGTTAACTAGATTCAGTTAATGAAGATTCTACTATACATATCCGAATGGGTAACATTGTAGGAAAGTAAGAGTAATTCTAAAAGCATAGTTTTTCAGGCTCTGACCATCCCTTTAAAAATTTATTTAGTTATGTTTTTCAGTTACATTTGACATTCAATATTGTTTTATATTAGTTTCAAGTATACAGCATAGTGGTTAGAAATTAATGTAATATATACAGTGATCCCCCTTTTTACATAGAAATGTTCTGTTCAGCTGGCAATGTTAAAATTCTTTTCTCTTTCTATTAAGTTAGCACACCCAAATCTTCTATCAAAATGGATCAATATACAGTGAGCAATAGATCTAGATGAGAATTGAATGACACGGGAGTAAAGGAAAATTTGTTCTGTTACTAATCCATTTAAAGTCTGAAGTCAGACCAAAATGTGGATTTGTTTTGGCATAAAGAGCATTACACTTGAAGTCAGAAAAAGGAGGATTGCAATAATATTATTTGTATTTTACAAAAGCATAAACCAAAGCTTAGAAATATTTTGAATTCTTAAATCATATCATTTGTGCAAGATCTGCAATATTAACTTATTATCTATCTCAAAAATAAGTATTATTTCTCCAACTTCTTACATATATATGTAGGTAAATACTATATATTTAGCCCAACTAAGTTCTTTGTTATTTTCTGTAAACTTCATGCTCTTTCCCACTTTTAAGCTTCTGTGCAAACTTTGTCTTCACCCTGGAATGCCTTAACCTGTCCAGATCGTGTCATTATTCACACATCAATATATGAAGTATGATAATTTAAAAAAACAGGGTGAATATTGAAATAAAAAAGTTATTAGAGTAAAAGACACATTATCATTGATCCCATTGTCATTAATCCCTCTTAAAGTACTCCTCGTCACTTCAAACCACTTTTCCCATCGTTCTTGCCACTTTCTGAAGCAGTTCTGGAGTCCTCTTTTGTGAGTGTCTTTAGTTGTGCTGTTGTGGCTGCTTCAATGTCCTGAATTGATTCTAAACCACGTTTACCTGTCATGGTCATTTTGACTTTGAGGAAGAACCAGAAGTCTTGGTGCCAGATCCAGCGAATAAGGTGGATGGGAACACACCGCCATGTTTTATTTGACAGAAATTTATGTTAATGTGTTGTTCGTGATTCATGATTTATAGCACACTTTAAAACACACCTTATCTCAACTGTAGCTCACAACCAACTGACTGCACCAAAGAAGCTGGAACTTGTCACACACTGTTACTAAGGTTCAGTGCACCACGTCCCTCATGGGAGATCACTGCCTTTCCATTGGATGGCACTCGGCAGCAGCGTTCACCATAACTGTGATTTTTTTTTATCACACCAACTACTTGTAGCTTTTCTATAAACCTTGATATAGACACTCAACAAAAATGATTCTATCATTTATTTCAATGTCCTATTCTTAGTATTATTATATTAGTACACATTTTTATACTTTTTCTATGTTGGCTCATGTTATTTCTATGTATCTTAATTTCTAAAAGTAGATTCTATTAATAATACCATGAGCACTCACCAGCTCTTCTATTCTTTTACTTCTCTTAGATACTAGGGGCTAGATATGTCATTTGGTGTCTTTATCAATGGCTACCTAACAAATTACCAGAAAAGTCTGTACCTTTAAATAATAAATATTTATTATCTCATAATGTCTGTGAATCAGAAATCTGGGAGAGGTTTAGCTAAGTGGGTTTGACTCCAGGTGTCAAGGATGTGGCTACAATCTTATCTGAAAGTTTGACTAGGGAAGAATTCACTTCCAAACTACTTTCATGGTTATTGATAGGCCTCAGTTTTTTTTGCTGACTGTTAGCCAGACATCAATTTCTTGCTACAGTGGCCTTTTCTGGGACTGCTTAGTGTGTTATCTGGCTTCTCTCAGAGTGAATGATAAAGAGAGAGGAAGAGAGAGAGAGAGAGAGAAAGAGAGAACGAGAAACTAAGATAAAAGCCATAATATTTTTAATAATCAAATCTCAAAAGTGGCATATTATCATTTGTGCCATTATGCTATTGGTCATATTGACCAACTGTGGTGCACTGCACGTGGGACAACACAAAGGATTGACGATGAGGAGGTACACATCATTGGGGACTATCCTAAAGGCTACTTACGTCTTTTGAAAATTGTGGTAGTTTCAATTACAACTTGTTTTGGTCTTATTGTACTATCTAAAAAACATCACCTGTACTGCATATTATGTCTTTATCTTACATATATTTTTGTCATAATAAAATAATAATCAAAATATACAAATATGATAAACAAATAAATTCATTTAGAGATAAATACAAATACTGTCCAGAGTTGCAATGGTTGCAAGCCATTCTCATTAAGTTGACAATAGTTGGATTTTTTTTCTGGACAGCCCTCATGTATTAGATCTTTCAACATTTTCTGGATCTTGTATATGTGTGTGTGTGTGTGTGTGTGTGTGTGTGTGTGTGTGTTCACTTCAATTTAAGAGTTATTAAACAGTGACTGCTATGCAGAATACTATTATCTTATACAAATTTCTTAGTAGTCATAAAATTTTAAACATAATTCATAATATATATTAAAGGTGATTTGTAAAGGGTAATGAGAATGGATTTATTAGATACTGAGTAAAAACAAAATAGTGACTAAATCATTTACTCCTAATTGATACTGTACATAGTATTTTACTTTTTCACATAGAAGATTGTTTTTCATTTAAAATTATTTTGAAACAACTTCATAATGTTGTTTATACATCAGTTAAGTACCTTTGTAGTTAATGCAGGAAAAATACCTTAACTTTGGGGTCTTGCTCTGTGCATTAAATTACATTTGTAAATGCTTCACTGAGCAGTATTTTTCAAATATAATCCACATACAGTAATCAGGTTTAAAATATAATTTTTCATAGTTATGACCCATCTGCTCAATACTGATAAGAAGTTTAATAAAGCAGGCTATAAAAATCAATGCTGTTAAATGTTTATTAATTATCTAACACATTGCTTAACTTACTGAGCACATTTAATACCCCAATACATACTTCAAGGTATATATGGAAATTTTTGCACTTAGGTTTAGCGACACATTTTGAGCATCCTTTCAGCTATGTTCTTTTAATTCAAATTTATAAGCATTCCGCTTATTCCATTTAATCTGATCTTTCATTGAGGATACAATTTCGCTGAAGGTAAGGCAGACAATTTATATCTGGGGGAAAAAGTCTTAAAAGTACATTGTACATTAAAAACCACTGAAGCATAATGGGCTAAGCTGCCCATGGACCAGATTTCAACATTTGCCAAAAATTATCAGTAAATTTAAGACTCATTCTAATTTTCTCAGCCACTATTTTAAATTCCAGTAGCACCAGGAACTGATTTAATCAGTCAGTAAGGCATAAAGCATTCAGGTCAAGTAGAATAACACAAAAACGTTTCCTTATTTCCTTTTATTCTCATCTCGTGGAGGCCTTTTGTCAATAAGATTATTGGTGCTTGGGTTTTAAAATTATTTCTTCTTCCAAGCTATACTAATGTGTTTTAAAATAGTAAGAAAAGGAAAGAAACTATTGAGGAGCTAAAAATGGAACTACAAAGGTTAATTTATGTCTTCCAGCAGCCCTAGTTTCTTTTCCATTTTTACTTCATGAACCTTACGCCACGTTTACCCCTGCCTCTGCATCTAACTTACTGCCTTAGCATCTTACATGCTACTTAACACAGTGCCTTCAACAGAGCCTCATTCCAAAGCGTGTATTTTAAGAATATGTTGGTTTTGTTGAAATATATGTTCACGCATCTTGTGTCAAGCTTGTGGGTTGAGAAGCCAACATGCTTTTTGGTTAATAGGTGTATTTTGACCTTACCACTACCTTTTCCTGTTAATACATACTATCTAGCAATAAGTTTATAAATTATGATTTAAAATGAACTTGATGAACTCTTGGTTACACAATGCCTGTCCAAATCATAATGCCTAAAATATTTAAATTAGGGATTTATCTGAGTCTTGAAGTATGTGAGAGTTTTGCTGAGGTTATTTTGATGGCCTAAACACCCCTGGTTTCTTGGCCATTTTTTCATATAGTTGTCAGAATGAGCTTTCCATAATTTGTACATTTGGCCATTTCTTTTTATTTGGTGGTTTTCCATTGCCTGAAGGGTAAAATCAAAACTCTGTGGTAACATCCACAGGGTCTTGGTGTTTTTGTCCCTTCTCTTGACAGATTTTTCTCTGGTCTACATTCTCTTCCCATCCGTCCACGTACTCTCCTCTGTTATGCTCCATTATGCACCCGATATTCCTAACTCATCTATTCATACTCCACACATGTATCCTAGATTACACTCCCATCTTCCCATCTTCCCTCCATCATGTACTGTCTAACCATTGAACATTTTACTATTTTCCATGTTATCTCAGAACTCTTCATGTTTTATTCCATATGCCTAGAATATCTTCGATCTAACATTTCCAGTTTGATGTACTCCTACCCATTTAAAAATTCTAGCTTAAAATCCACCTATTCTGTGAAGGTTTCCTGACAAGGTCTAGATTTTCTGTTTGTCCCCAATTTTATACACCTGTCCTTCCCACAATTTTAACTCTTTACTGTGGGATACCAGTGTATTTTTGTATCCATATTTTAGCTCCTTTCCATTTTTAAAATAATTCAATTACATTAATTTCAACACAGTTTAATTTCCTGTTACGACTAAGTTTAAGAAAAACTCACTGAAAAATGTCTGCTACAATTCATTATCCTGTATTTGTTATTTACTAGCATGGAAAAGGGATTTAGAACAAGATAAGTCACTGAGAGACAACTCAGGCATCTTCTTAGGAAAACTTCCTTGAGTAAAGAGGAAAAAGTAATCTTTTTTTTTTTTTTTTTTTTTTTTTTTTTTTTTTTTTTAGTTTGAGCAAATTAGACAAAAAGACAAGACTAAATTTAATCTATAGACTAGAGTCTTCAGGTGCCATGTCTGAGTTTATCCAAATGTAATAAATTCTTGCAAGTTGTCCAGAGGCTGCTTTCTTGCAATTTTTACATTCTGATCTGTTTCTGCTATGAGACTGTCTCACTGAAACTTTTCAAGCCCGAATGGGTCTTTTAGGGGATGTGACTTTGGAGACGAGAGCGTTTCTAAACTAATCTGTGGTTATGCTTACCTAATATCTGTAAGATATGTGTGTGTGGTGGTGGGGGGAAGGGTTGTGTACATGTTGGGGATTTATTGATGTTATCTGATTAAGTCTTTGATACCTTACATATCAAGTGGGCATTATTAAAAAGTCATCCATTTTAACCAGGGCTTGTTTATCATGCTTCCTTTCGAAGAGAATTGTATTACTGTAGAGTTGAAATGAATTGTCTTTGCAAAGCAGATTAATTTGAGAAGGATAAAATATAAAGCAATACAAAATATGTAAAGCAAAGTAACAGAACTATAATATCAATTGAAGAAAGTAAGATTATTTTCCATAAAATATTAATTTTGTTTATATCTTATTTATACTCAAGTAAACCATAAACATAATATATTCTCTCTCTAATTACTACAAAGAAAACTTAAATTGCTAACAAGAGGGTAAATGCTTGGGGCCATATATAACTGATGGATGACTAGGGGATAATGATAAATGAATCTCATTCTAAATTCTGTCAACGAAATAAATCACTAATGCCATCAATTTCATTAATATATTAATGTTCCACTCAACCAATATACCTCTTACTTGTCTTTCCCAGGGATGCCTGTTTATGTTAGTCATACTTATCTCGAGTTTTATGGAACTGGAAAACTGTTATTAATTGTGGTCACTTTACACAAGAAAGCCCCTTTATAGGCCTCATTTGTTGGGAACTGGCCTTTGTTTTCTGCCTACATACTCAATCGTCCTTGAGGTGATGAAAACATCATTTCTCTGCAAAGTGGGCACAGTTTCTGGAAAGTGTGTGCCACAAGGGAGAGTTTCTAGTTTTTGATAGGGTTTTCAGAATATAGACATGGAAAGTATCTGGCTTATCCTGAGGTGAAAACCGTGAATGTGTTGGCTCTGCCTGAAAACAGAATGGAGTATGCTTTAAAGTGGGAGTTCTTTCTATGTACCACACCTAAAACTTAAAAAAATTTAAATGAAATATCTTATATAAGCATTTATTTTATTGATTAATACACCAAATTCTAGAAATTAAGTTTAAATGGAGAGTTTTCAGATTGCTTGAAGAAAATTTCTACTAAAGTTCTCATGAGCTAAAGCATCTGTTTCTTATAAAACTGATAGTAATAGGAATGTTAAATAATTAATGTATCAAATACCATAGTTATCACAAGCAAACTTAAGATAATGTTGATGATTTTTAAATTAGTAACGTGAACTTGGAAACACAGTTTATTAAAATAGTTAAATTATAAAGTTTGCATGGATAACAAATGAGAAAATATTTATATTTAGTACGTGCTATTCACTAATTTATGTATACATGTGTGTATTCATTCAGTCATTTGATCAATAACCAGTCAGCACCTACTGTGTACCAAGGCACTGAGGTAGGTTGGCGATATAACAATGTACAAGATAAAGTCGGTTTTTACATTCCAGCAGGAATTATTTTAACTTACAAACATATTCATATATATATTCTATTTCATTAATTCTGAGATACATTTAAAAAAATATTTTAATGTCTGAATGCCAATATATCTTATTGACCAGGAAATGCAATTAATATACTTTTTTATTGTCTGATACATGGTAAAATTGAGAAAACATGAATAACAAAATTTGCAAAATTGGGGTCAACAGCTTAAAAGAAATCTTAGAGGCAATAATGGAAGATTTCTTTAAGAAACGCCCCTCATCACTGCAAATTACATTGTATTGAAAAATTCAGATGTTGATAATACTGAGTGGAAAAATATAGTCAGAGAAATTAGATACTAAAATGAAGAAGCTGTAGGTACAGTTAACACTTGAACAAAACAGGTTTGAACCATGCAGGTCCACTTGTACGCAAATTTAAAAAATATAAATACCTGTACTGTTTTTTATCTGCAGTTGGGAGTTTACAAATGCAGAGGGCTGACTGTGTATGCATTGCTTTATGCCATTTCACATATGGGAAAATCAGTGCTCCCTAAGCCCTCCATTTTTCAAGAGTCAAATGTATTAGAGTGTTTTTTCTCTTTTTTTTTACAATTCCAGGCAAAAAACTCAAATTATCACCTTGCATATGTAAGAAATTAGAATGATATATTTTTTTGTTGAGGTTCTTCTGTCTGGATACATTTAGATATAATACCATACTGAACAAAATGTTTAATTAAACATTTCAGGTAATCATAAGTGTTTTAAATCTCATTGCTTCATTCTTTATTCTTTTCATTGTAATTGATTGATGGGAAAGAATTCAAACTCCTGTAAGATTTGTTATATGATAGCATTTATTTTTCAATTAGAAATATGTTGCAAGCATAGATAAAAATAAAAACACATTTTTTAAATTGGAATTTAAAAATCTGTGTGAAAAAGGCCACAGTTGCCAAGAAACCATTAGGAAAGAAACCCACCACAGAAGACAAGAGGACTGCAGCATAAACTTAAATTTGTTTATTTCATAAAGTTCAAAGTACTTTGGACAGCTTATTTTGAATAAAAGAACATATCAAAAAGGCAGTGAGAAACATGGAAAAAAAAACCTGTGTGGGCATTCCACTTGTTCTAGAATGGAAACGTGGACATTGGAATAACATATTTCAGTACTCTGTGGTGTACGGTGAAGTTCTGTTGCAGGGTAGTGTTAGACCAGAATATCTGACTGCACGGGAAGACACCCAGAGATGTCTGCATGAAACACAGAAGACAAAGTTTCCCACCTTCAGTGTTAAGAGATACTGTTAAGAAAAGAATTTGGCTGAGAAAAAGTCATATACAAATTATCCCAAATTTCAGATTTTTCAACATTTGTATGGGAAATTATTTCTTTTCTGTCTTTTACATGTAACCATTAAACATTAAAATAATTGAAAGTACATATTACTTTGCATATCTTCATTGGCATTATAAAGATAGTGTGCAATTACAAGTAGATCTCTAATTTTCAAATATCATGAAAACTGTTTAAAGCAAGTTTTTTCTTGCTTTTTAAAACAAACTCATTTAGAAATAATTGTTATTTCCAAGTAGAATGAACATGTTCTGCCAAGATACCAAATTAATTGTCTTTATCAAGATCACAAAACTTATAAAAGAAACTAATTAGATGGTATCAAATTCAAAACTCACAACTAGGTAGAATATGAATTTTTGTAGTTAACTTTTTTCTGTGATTTCAGGGGAAAAAAATGAAGTAATGGCCGAAGATCAAGGGACTATTTAATTCCGGGAAGGCTCAATCTTGCTTTTACAAAAGGAATTCTCAAATCATATGTCATCAATACTTGAATAAAGTAACATTTTTACACTTTAGCCAAGAACAAATGTTAATTCAAGTCCATTGCCAGTATTTTTTTTAAATTTTAAATTCTCATTATGACAATCACAATTTGTGAGACTATCTCAATAACAACAACAGACATAGAAAGTCTATAGGAGCGAATAATTATACATACCTTAAGTTAGCCTATATACATTTTAAACAAATATTCAAAAGTACAGGTAAACCTGTGCAACATGGCACTTCTAGATCACGATTTCACTCTAACACAGTTTGGGAATTAAAGAAATCCCGAACAACACGGAACGTTCTAAGAACTTTTAAGAGCAAAAGATATCTCATTCGAAAATTTTCATTCAAATGTGGATGTTGTATTAAATTTGACTGCAGAATTTAAAAATTTATTAGAATTTTAAATTCATTTTGATTCTGGAGTATTAAGTACATCATTTTAAAACTTCGTGTTTTTCTTTTTACTACATTATACACAGATTAAAATTTTTCGGGTATTATTCAACTTTTTTTAAAGAAATAGTAATTATGTTTTTCATTTTTGTGAATTAATTTGTAGCTCTAAACTATACATATTAATATTTTATATTTTTGGTGAAAATTGCTTTAATAAAGATATTTCTCTTAACTATAAAAATATGGTTTTCTTTTTAATTTTTGGAAACTAACCCCATTTTTTGTACTAGCACTTTGTTTCATATACATAGATTCACATAACATGGCACGTTTAGGAACCCAATAACTGTTATATGGCATTACCTGTATAGAGTTGGTAGGTATTACATTTTTGTGAGAATATTCTGCTAGTGTTATAGGCATTAGATGTTTTCATTTTCTTTTTTTTTTTTTTTTGGTTGTTTTGTTTTATGAACAACAGTAAACTCAATATAAGTATGCTGTATAAGGTGCCTAAGAAAAAAGCAAATTCAGTTCACTTTGCATCACTAGGATATTGTATTAACATTGGGAAGTGGCAGAAGTGCAAAAACTCTGGAATCAAACTGCATTACTGTTCCAAACTATGTGACCTTGACTAAGTTATTTCACTGCTCTAAATCTCAGAAACTGAGATTAATAAAATCAGATAAAAAATGTGTGGTATAGCCAAGCGAAATAATGTGTGTAAACTGTTTTATATGAAGTCTGGAACAAAGTAAATTGTCTTAATTTCTAGATGTAATCAAATTATTATTATTGCTATTATTAAGGTGATAATCATTTGGAACTCTTTTCTATTCAGATTTCAACTGGAAGGATGATCTAACTCTGATCCCACACACACACACACACACACACACACACACACCTATATATATGTGTCCATTGAAAGAATAAAGAAATTAATAAATTTGAATCACTGGGGGACATGAATGTGTTTGAAATTATTTTAAAAATTTAAATTTGTATCATAATTATTTAATGATATAATGAGGTTTCTTAAGAGAAAATTGTTTTATTTTCACAAAAAAATGTGTTCGTTCATGACATAGAAAACCACTTAACAAGCATGCTATGGAGATGTACGTGCACTGAGTGGAACTGCATTAAATGGTCTTTAAGGTTGCATTCTACTGTGAGATTCTACAGAATATGGCAGCTCTGGATGGAAAATACATGGGTGACCTGTCGTATACTCATATCCATTTCCTGTTTCTTTTCTTTATTTTTAATGTACTTTTCATCTATTTAATAAATATTTATTAAGCATAGATCTTTATCTAGACCTTTTCCAGAAGATAGGAATAGAGTGAAAAACAGAATTGAAAACACATGGTGTCCTTGTGCTGATGCCTGGCTAGCAGGCCTTTATCTTTTTAAAAGATTTTTATTAAAGTATACCTAACATACAATATTATATTCGTTTCAGATATATATCATAGTTACTCAGCATTTATATAGTTAGAGAAGTGATCATGATAAATCCAGCAACCACTTGACAGCACGCCACACCACAATATTAGTGACTATGCTCCCTGTGCTGTACGTTACGTCCCCGTGACTTGTTTTATACCTGGAAATCTGAACCTCTTATTTCTCTTCCCCTTCTCCCCTTTTTAAATTTTCAATTACAGTTAACATTATGTTATTCTAATTTCAGGTGTACAGCATAGTGGTTAGACATTTATTTAAGAAATGAAACTCCTAATTAGTCTAGTACACACCTGGCACTATATATAGTTAGTATCATACTATTAACTATATTCTCTATGTTGTAGCTTACATCCCCATGACTATTTTGTAACTACTAATTTGTTCTTTTATTATCTTCACCTTTTTCACCTTGCCCCCAACCTCCTGCCCATTTATCACACCAATAAATCTAGTACCCATCTGACATACATAGTTATTACAGTAATATTGATTTTGTTACTAATGCTATAACCTACATCACCATGTCTTCTTTGTAACAACCTATTCGTACTTCTTAATCCCTTTCTCTTTTTACCCACACCCCCAACACCCCTGCCATCTGGCTACCATCAAAATATTTTCTGTATCTATGAGTTTTGTTTTGTTTTCTTTGTTCATTTATTTTGTTCTTTGGATTCCACGTGTAAGCAAAATCATATGGCATCTTTCTTTTTCTGTCTGACGTACTTCACTCAGCACCATACCCTCCAGGTCCATTCATGCCACAGCAAATGGCAAGAACCCATTTCCTTTTCTGACTGAGCAATATTCCACAGTATGAGGGGGGACCCCCCCAAAAACGCAGAATTTATTTATAAAAATTTGTGTGTTTATTCTTACATGTTTAAACTTCAGTTACCTTCAAAGTCTCTCTATTTGATGCAGTGCACCCATCGAGATGCTTTTTCCACTGCTCAAAACAGTGTTCAAAATCATTGATTTTGATGCCTTTTAGTACTTCAGCCTGTTTTTGTTTCACCTCTTCCATATCAATAAAATGTTTCCCTTTGAGAAATTTTTTTCTCGAGGGAAACAAAAAAAAAGTCATTTGGTATGAGATTGGGTGAATAGGGAAGGTGAGGCATGGGGGTCATGATGTTTTGGTAAAAAACTGAACACTCAATGCAAGGACCGGTGTATTGTCATGGTGGAAGAACAAAGTCATTTTTTTGCCACAATTCAGGACGTTTCTTCTGCAAATCATGACGCAACCTTATTAAAACTTCAAGATAAAAACTTTGGTTGGCTGACTCAGAGGAATAAATGCCAAGTGCACAATCCCTCACACATCAAAGAACCCAAAACACCTCCTCTTTATTGATTCATTTATCAATGGGCAGCCAGGCTGCCTTCACATTTTTGCCATTATAAATAATGCTGCAGTGAACATATGAATATACACATCCCCTTGAAGTAGTATTTTGGATTTCTTCAGATAAATACCCAGAGTGGGATTATTGGGTCCTTCTTTGTCTCTTTTTATAGCCTTTGTTTTAAAGTTTATTCCGTCTAGGTGAGTATGGCTAATGTCTTTTTGTTTGTTTGCTTTTATTTTTTTGAAGTATCTTTTTCCATCCCTTTACTTTCAGTTTGTGTGAGTCTTTCCACCTAAAGTGAATCACTTGTAGGCAGTATATGTAAGGGTCTTATTTGCTTATCCATTCAGCCATCCCATCTTTTCATTTGAGCTTTTAATCTATTTATACTTACAGTAATTATTGATAGATATATAGTTACTGACATTTTATTATTTATATTAAAAATCTTTTTTTCATCTTAAAGAAGTTCCTCTAACATTTCTTGTAGTTTGGTGGTGATGAACTCCTTTAACTTGTTGTCTGGGCAGCTCTTTGTCTCTTCTTTGATTCTAAATGATAGCTTTCCTTGTTAGAGTAATCTTGGTTGTAGGTCCCTGCTTTTTATCATTTTGAATATTTTGTGCCAACCCCTCTGGCCTGCAACATTTCTGTTGAGAAATCAACTGACAATTTTATGGAGGCTCATTTGTAGGCAACTAACTGCTTTTCTCTTGCTTTTCTTAGGATTCTTTCTTTGTTTTTAACTGTTGGCATTTTAATTATAATATGTTATGGTATTGGCCTCTTTGAGTTTAACTTGTTTGGGACTCTCTGTGCTTCCTGGGATTGTATGTCTGTTTCTTTCACCAGGTTAGAAAAGTCTTTCTTTATGATTCCTTCAAATAGGTTCTCATATTTTACTCCCTCTCTTCTCCTTCTGGTATCCCTATGATGCTCAATGTTGTCCTACAGGTCTCTTAAACTATGTTCATTTAAAATTTTTTTAAAAAATTTTTTGTTGTTCCAATTGGGTGTTTTCTGCTACCTTGTCTTCTAAATTGCTGATTGGATTCTCTGCTTCATCTAATCTTCAGTTCATTCCCTCTAATGTATTCTTTATTTTTGTTAATTACATTCTTCATTTCTAACTGGTTTTATTTTATGTTTTCTGTACACATTTTTATGTTTTCTATCTCTTTGTGTGAGTACTCCCTGAGATCATTGAGCATCTGTATAACCAGTGTTTTGAATCCTGCATCTGGCAAACTGTTTGTCTCAATTTTGTGTAGTTCTCGTTCTGGAACTTTGTTCTGTTCTTTTATTTAGGACATGTTTCTTTATGTTTCTATTTTGGCTACTTCCCTGTGTTTGTTTCTATGTATTAGGTAGGGCTGCTATTCCTTCCCATCTCAGTAGAGAGGTCTTATGTAGTAGATGTCCTATGGGGCCCAATAGCACAGTCTCTCTGGTCACCTGAGCTGGGTGCTCTTGGTCTCTGTGTTCTTTGTGTGGGTTGTATGTGACCTTCTGCTGTAGCTGAGACTTAGATGCTGTTTGCACATCAATGGGGGGATTGACCTTTGAGATGATTGTTTGTGAGGGCTGGCTACAACTACAGTGGAGGAGCTATAGTGCAGGAGCTGACCATGTGTAGCAGGATATTTTTAGCAGGATTTTAGTGTCTTTCCGGTCTGACCTTGGGATGTGTCATCCTTGGAGGTGGCTGGGTGATGCTCTAACTGGGTTTGAAGATTGCCATCAGCTGTTTCAGCCCTGGGACCTCCTGGGGGGTGACCCCACCTCAGAACAAGTTTAGTTGCAGTGTGTGCCGTTCCCAGGACCACCAGACATGGAGCAAAAAACAATCTGCAGATGGCCATCCTCTCACGCTGGGCTCAGAGGTCCCACAAGATGCCAAGTCAAGAACTCAGGCTGGCTGCTGCTAGTACTCAGCTTGGGGGTACTCAGCAAGAGTTACGGTATAAACCAAAGGCAGAAGTTGCTTGTTTGCATTTTTTGAAACTTTGAGAGATTTTAGGAAAGTCCAAAGCATGAGCCAGTACAGGCTATTTTTATGAAAAAGCCACTGGAAGCAGTTTGGGTGTACTTGAAATTTGGGTGGAGGGGAATCTCAGGGAATCATCAGGGCAGACCAGATAAACAGTGTTAGCTAGCTTGATGGAGACTCAGATATGATGGCTGCCTGCATCTGTATGCCAGGAAGGAGGAAGGCTCAACAAAGAAACAGTGGATTCTGCCAGCTCTTTTAGCTAGGAGAAGGATGCTCATCCATCCCTTGTCCTGAAGCCATAATTTTTGGTTCTTCCCAGTAAGTCCCTGGCGACTTTTGAGCTGCTGTTCCAGTCCTGGAGCTCAATGCGAGTGAGTCCATCAGTGAGTAAGTTTGTACATGGGGCTTTTAAGAGGATCTTCTGGAATTACAGCTGCCCTTGTATCACTCAGCCCCAATCTCTACTGGTTTTCACAACCAGAAGTTGTGGGGACTTCTCTGAACTGGAACCATGGGCTGGGGAGCCTGGTATCAGGATGGGACTTCTTGCTCTCTCAGTGAGGACCTAAGCAGCAGAGATATCCCTCCCAATTTTTAAAGGTCACATATGTGTGTGGGATCAGCCTAATCAACATCTCTGCCCTTCCTACCAGTTTCAAGGTGGTTTCTTTTGTATCTTAGTTATAGGATTTGGGTTCCGCTAGGCTTCAGGTGAGTCTCAATTGTGGTTGTTCTATGGTTCAGTTGTAATTTTGGTGTGGTCATGAGAGGAGACAACCGCAGCATTAAACTAGCATGACTTATTTACTGAAACTCTTGCTTTGTTTCTTTTTCATCCCCTCTTGTAACTTCTAACAACATTGAGATGGATGGGACAATGCACTGCTTTTGGCAACTACCAAACCAAGAGTGAAATGGGAAGTAAGCATAAAGGTATAAAGTTATGATCAGTGACATGTTCTCATCCTTGCACCAATGGCTTGTGTTCACCATTCATGGATTCCTTGGGTTAGATTGCTGGTTTAGAATTTTGTTTATGTATGAAGAATGTAATTAAAGTGTGGGTGACAATGACAATTCAAGGAAATTTAACATCATGGATTATTGATGGATAAACAATAGATTATGTTTTAGGATGCTAACTTCAAACATTTATTTTATTACTGGCTATGATAAACAAGCAGAGATTAATTTGCTATTTCTTATGTGATCTTTGATTATAGCAAATGCATAATATTTTACCACATTTTTGGAAACATTTCTACCTGACACTAGGAAAATCCAATGGTGTAAATTTCTAGTTGGAGAGAGTTGATTCAAGACTATTGTTAGGTAATAATAATAATAATAAACTTGTATATTTTTTTTATATGGGTAGTTCCCTGGCTGGAAATCGAACCCAGGCCACAGTGTTGATAGCGCTGAAGCCTTAACCACTACACCACCAGGGAACACCCAAAACTTATATTTTTTCATTTTAAATTTTAGAGAAATGAATTGCGTCATAGAATTATGAGTCTTCAATAAAAATTCCTGTTTGGAGTGGACCATTTAGAAATTAAAAAAAACAAAAACAAAAAAAACAACAACACTAAGGAGGAAGAAGCCCATCATCTGTTAAAGTTACCCTCCTCCAGCCTGATGTAAATTAATGCATACTAAATTATATTTGCCAGAATTATTATTTTTTAAATTTCTATTGCTTAGTTGAATAAAAATTGTGATCCAAACTATGATTTATACTGCAAGTATTAAGAGATCAAGAACGATGCTTCAAGCTGTTTAAATATAAAGCCTTAATTCCCTAACAGGGAAATAATTGAAAAAGCAAAAATATTAACTTTCTGACTTCATTTTAACCTATACATCATCAGTTTAATGATATGGTAATTTAGCTTTTATTTTCAATGTAGGTTTGCAATATGGTCAATCCCAATAGTGATAGTCCCAGGTATGTCTTCTATATCTTTGCTGTTAGAAATATAAATACAATTTAATATGCTCTTGGATATTATGAAATAAACCATGTAAAAACAATTACATTTATATACAATAAAAGATAATAGGTATTCACCTGACACTTTATTTCTGTACAATCTTATAATTCCACTCTTCTAGGATGAAATAAAATATTCACATATTACAGCAGAACAAACTGTTTCTCATTTCTTATATCTCCCCTAAATGTTCTTATTTTTTTATGACTGTTAACTATCTTTACCATCTTGGCTTGCTAAACTAATTTATAGATATTCTTTCTCTTTTGAACACAATAAATGTTTCTGTGGTTATAGTAGATAATTAAGAAAATATATAACTCTAAAAATAAACATTACAGCCAGATTAAATGTCATGTATCAAGAAAGGTCTGTTAACATCTTTCAATTTATTTTATTGGAGCATATGAGATCAGGGCAGAGTGTTGAGTAAGTTTACTCTGACTGCTGTATGCCGAGTAGAATGTGGAGGCAGGGCAGGAGTAAATGCAGGGAGGTCAGTTAGGTGGCTATTAATGAGTACCGCAGAGAGAACATATGGCTTGAACTAGGGTGATCACAGCAAAAGTCAAGAAAAATATTTAAATGGAAGATGTATTTTGAAGATAGAGGCAGGAAGATTTGATAATGGAATGAATATGGGGTATAAAATAAAGAAGGGAAATGGGAATTACGAACCTCAGCAAATGAATGAATAGTGGAGCGTTTACTGAGATGTAGAATTCTGGGCAAGAGATAAATTGACCTGTGCTTTGAGGATAAAAGGTCTGACAATCCTAATAAACATCTAAGTAAAGATGATATTGTTAGTTGGATAAATGCAGGGAACATGGTTGGGCTGCAGGTATAATTTGAGTGGCCTTTCATAAAGAGGTATATTTAATACCACAAAAAACATGAAGTCACTAAAGAGTGAGTTTTGATAAAGAAATGAAGAGGTATGAAGACTAAGTCATGATGCTGTTTAGTATTTGGAGAGAAAGAATCCAACAGCAAACACTAAGAGGGACCACATTGTAATGTGGGAGAACAGCTATAGTGGGTATAGTGTTACAGAGGCCAGCTGAATAAAGATTTCAAGATGGGACTGAAGCTGTGGCAAATAACGCTGAAAAGTCAAGTCACATTTTTTTTTAAATTCATTTTTATTGTTAGACTTATTGGGGTGACATCTGTTAGCAAGGATTACATAGGTTTCAGGCATACAATTCTACAGTGCATTGTCAACTTGATGTATAATAAGTTCACCACCTAGTGTGACTTCTCTTTCCATCACCTTATATTTAGCTTCCCCCGTCCTCTCCCACCCCCTCCCCTTTCTCCCCTCCCTAACCCACCTTAAATATGTTTTTAAAACGTAATTCTTAATGTTTGAAATAATTTCTCATTTATCTGCACTATAATTTACTGAAGCTGAATATTAGCTTCCACTTATTATTGTTTCATGACAATAGACTATATAATGTTTTTGAATCAAGAGATGAATTCCACAGTATAAAATGTAATATAAAATTTGTTAGAAACATAAGCAAAAAAGGGAAGGCAAAAAGTAGAAAAAGGATAATGATGAATAAACATACATCTTTATTTCTCTCAGGCAAATATCTAAGAAAAATTGCTCCATATCAGAGTAGATGTAGGCTTAAATTTATAAGGAATTGCCAAAAAATGTTTTTTAACATAATTGTACCATTTTACATTCCCACAGGACTAAACTTCTACTCTAGTGGCTTCAAATACCTACCAGGGCTTGATATTATTAATATTTTTAAATTTTAGCCATTTTAATACAATTACATTGGCATTTTATTATTTTAATTTTTATTTGCAACTGATGATTTTTAATTTAGCAGGTGTTTATTGGCTATTTTTACATTGTCTTTAGCAAATCGTTTTTTCTAGTATTTTCCCAATTTCAACTGAAAGTTTGTCCTCTTCTTGATATATAAATGTTTTTTATATATTCTGGATAAACATTGTCAGACAGAAATAGATATTTCAAACATATTCTCTCAAGCTGTGGTTTAGGAATATTTTATAGGGACAAGAGTGAAAACAGAAAGACTATTTAGGGGGCTAGTACAATCTGGGTGACAAATATTATGGGCTTCTACCAGAAAAGTAGCAATGAGCACAGCAAAAGTGGTCACGCTATGAGTATATTTCATGAGTAAAGACAGAACCAATGGGATTTCCTGATAGATTGAATGCAGGGTATGAAAGAAAAAAGGCATCGAAAATATCTCAGAGATTTTTAACCAAGCAACTAGAAGGGCGGACTTGTAAAAACTGAGATGAGGAAGAATGGATGATGCAGGTTTGTGTATAAAACAGAGAGGAGGTAAGAAGTCCAAGCTTGGGCATTGTTATGCTTATTTCACTTAGTGAACATCCAGGTTTATCTATATTGTCATAAGTGGCAAGGTTTTCTTCTTTTTTATGGCTGAATTATGTTCAATTATATATCACATTTTCTTTATCTGGTGATATATATATATCTATATATATATCTATATATATATCTATATATAGATATATATATATCTTAATTTTCAAGTATTTTACTTTTTCAAGGTAATTTTTTACTATTATATATAGCTCAATTACACTGTGGTCAGAGAACACACTACCCATCAATTCAACTCTGATATTCCATATATGGTTGCAAATAAAAAATATTCTGCAGTTCTTATTTGCAATAATGTAACACTTAGGGAACACACACACACGTGTGCACATGCACACATATGCACACAGACACACACACGTACACACAGAATCACCATTAAGTAAGTTTCCTAAACATGTTGTTTAGGTCTTCTAATCAATTATTACCTGTTTGTTCTATCAGAGTTAAAGAGAGTATTTTACAAAATTTTTAAATAGAATTACAGTTGTCTGTTTCTATTTTTAGTTCTATTAACATAATCTTTTACTCCACATATACACATACTAAGCCTATATTTTTACGTTTCAAACAGAATTGTTATATTTTCTGTTATATCTTCCATCATTATGAAATAACTCCTCTTTCTCTAGGAATACTTTCAGCCCTCATGTCTCATTTAGTACTGTTATGTCCATTTTATTTTAACATGATATAACTTTTTGCATTATTCACTTTTTTCTTTTCAGTATCCTAATGTTTTGAAATAGTAAACAGAACTGTGATTTTTAAAATCAGGTATAGCAACTTTTGCTTTTAATTAAAGTTTGGTCCATTTACCTTTATTGTAATTACCAACATAATTGAATTTAACTTTATTTTACTGAGGTCTTTCTCTTTTTTATCCTTCTTATACATTTCTTTGTTCATTCATTTTCTACTTTTTAAGAAATATTTTTTGTGTGTTTAACCTAGAAATTACCATGTGAATCTTGGCTTATCAAAGTCTAATGCTAATTAGCCACTTTCCTTCATTTATGGGCCTTTGATTCCTATTTATTGCCTCCTTATTTACATGCTACAGTTATCTTTGTTAATGTACATAAATGTCACTAGATGATAGTGATATTTCTCTTCTTTTGCTTTATCTCTTCTTGCAAGATGTTATTTGTACTCATTTTTTTCTTATTCTTGTAGAATTCCCTTTAGATTTTCCTTACTGCAGATTTTCTAGAGACGTATTCTCAGTTTTGCATGTCTGAAAATGTATTTTATTTCACTTTTATACTTAATGAATATTTGTACTGGACATAGAATTCTAATTTAACATTTATTTTGCTTTAGCACTTTAAAGATATCATTTTATTATCTTCTAGTCTCTACTGAATTTGTTGATAAGCTCTTGGTTTTACTGTTTTCCCTATGAAGGCAATCAATCTTTGGTTCTGTGGCTGCCTGGAAGATATTCCACTTTAGCTCTTTGGTTTTCAGAGGTATAACTATAATGTGATTTGAACTATATTTCTCATTCCTTTTTAAAGCTTAGCATTTTTAGGACTTCCTGAATTTATGACTGATGTTACTAACCACTTTTGGAAAGTTCTCAGTCACCATCTTTTCAATACTGAGCCTGCCCCATCCTATCTCTCTCCTCTTTTGGGGAGTCTAACATGTATGTTATATATTTTCACCTTATTCCTATGTCATTTACTTTCTTTTCCTTATTTTCCATGTTTTGTGTCTCCGCATTTCAGTCTAAATATATTCTTCTTTTGAGCCATGTGTCAAATCATCCACTGAGTTATTTTATTTATTGTTACGTTTAATTGTAGATTTTCTATTTTATTTTTCCCAAGAATTCGATGTTTCTGCCACCAGACATTTTTTTATCCTGAAAAATTCAGCCTAGTTATTTTATATTCTCTTGACTTGTGTCTAATGACTCTAACATATGAACAACCTGCGGATCTTTTTCTTTTGTTTGTTGTTGCATTCTTCCATGTAACTTTGCCTCTCTATGTCACTGCTTATTTATAATTTTGTGATACATATTATATTTTTAAAATGGAAAATAATTTATGGCTTAGGTTATTTTCATACACAAAAGTTTTGTGTTTATTTCTGAAGCACTAACAATCTAAGAACATCTTAGATTGTTAGAGATGAAGATAATTTGGAGTAGGGCTACAGTCCTTGGGAGGTCCAATTTCTTTGTAGTTCAGCTTTTTTTTTTTGTACTGGTATAGCTCTGTTGGTTCTCAAGCAAATTCAAACAGTTCCCCAAGGCCCCATACACTTAGGTGGCCATGTTGTCCCACCTTTTTCCTTTAGTATAAGAAAGCTATCAACTGTTGTACTCAGAATTCATTAAAATCAGCAAATACCTTAAGGTTAAAAAAGTTCCATATATTGTCCCTTATCTCTGCATTTTTTTCTTCTTCTAGATCTTGGCTTGGAATTGTTTCTTAGCTGTTCTGTACCTTAAGGCAGATTTTTTTCCTTTAGTTTTCTAATTTTGTTCAAAAGAATGGTTAGTCTGACTTATGTAATCTGCAATTGCTAAAATCATAAATCTATGAATTTGTAATTAGAAAAGTATTTATATATATATAAAAGAAATAATGCCATTTCTAAATGGCCTTAACATTTTTGCACTACTTTAAGCACTAACCAGTCTGGGGTAGAAACTTATTAAGTTATAGATGCTTTAACAATAACACCATTTATGTTTCATTCTACTAGTAAGTGCTCAAGATGTGATACCTGTCACTCTAAATATATACAAATTATTAATACTTTCCTGCTTCCCTTTCTTAATTTTCAGCTAAATTAGTGATTTAATGCATTCTTTTTTCAATTCTAATGTCAGTTATGACTCATGTTTCAATTTTACTTTTAATTCTATTACCAAACCCTTTTAAAACCTCCTACATGTGATGAATTGAAAAATAATAATTTATAGAGTTTATTATAAAAGAGGTGAAATAAAGTAATGACTAGTACAATTCTGTTAAAAATATTTAAATAGACTGGATTTAGATATTATATACAAGGGCTCTCCAGAAAGTATCCAGCCATGTAATATGAAAAATGGAGGTATTTATGGCTGGCGTTTTTCTGGACAGGATAGGTATATTAGTATATAGTATATTAGTATAGAGTCTTACTATATATGTATTACTAATACGAAATAAATTAACTTTGAATATGATTTTATTCACATAAAAAAGATAATATAGCTCAGAAACTGAAATGACAGAATACAATGAGTAATTATAGTGAAGTGATAATATTTATGTACACTGTTGATCAGTAAGTTATTTGTTAAACTATACAAGTGCTTTGACAGTGGAAGTTGGTTCTTCACTCAACTTCTGCACATACTATGGGCAAAACTTGATGTACATGACTGGGAATAAAACTGATAAAGATATGATTCAAGTTTCCCTGTATTTATAGTCTTGTGGGATTTTTAAAAGCAGACAACAAGCATTTAACTAATTACAATTTCTGTAAATACTTAAGAAATAAAAGTATAAGATACTATAGAGTCTATAATGGGGGCTCTGATCTGTTGTTTAAAATTATTTAAGCAAAATATATTTTCAATAATTTTTCATTTTCACCTTGCCTGTGAGTACTGTATATTTCTAAATATTAATTACTCAATTTGCTTTTATTGGCCATCTACTTTTGCAAGGGCCTTACTGTTGCACAGACTAATTGGTGCTTTTGCTACTTAATATACGGACAACTGACCAGCAATTAAAAAATATTTTTGTTATTTCATTTTAACCACAAGTGAGTTTTTAAAAATAGTTTTGGGGGTTTACAGCTTTGGTGTAAACTTATGAAAAAGAGAATTTATAATTAAAGTGCTGACACAATGAATACTATAAAAGCATGAACAGCCTTGCTATAAAAATGCTTATGATTGCTTTGGCTTCCTTTGCAGAGCTTGTGCTACAAAACTGCTACAGTAGGAACAGTTGTGGTTGCTGATAATAGTTTGCCTTTCATAGGATTCTTATCTGCTCATCAGATGCTATTTTTACATTATTGCTGAAATGTTTTCCTCCTGTACTTAAAGTGGCATTCACTTTGTATTTCCATTCAGGGAAGATAACTTGTAATGAGGAATCTCAATTAAGCCCAACTTCAGCATGCCCAACTTTTCAATAAAGTAATCAATTAGATTTGATGGCAATTGACTTTGACATGTGTCGTCACACCCTATCAAGCCAAAAGCACTTGCAGCACTTGTAATCTTCCTGGAGTTTGGATAGAAAAGTTACCACATAGACATTAAGGAAATTAAAAAGCTCTTTGTAATAATGCAGTTAGGTAAAGTTTCTTCCACTGAAAGGCTGTCCCTGTAACATATGAGAAAAGAGCAAACAGGAGTTCAAGGGGTCTTTGGGAGTATCGTGGCTCCCACGTGGCACGAGAAGGAAAAGTAAAGGCTGATGGCCTAGACTGGGTTGGTACCAGGTAATATAAATTTCTAGAAGTTAAACAACTTCCATTTGCAAAAAATATTAGCAAAACACAGTGGTGCCAATTTAGTCTCTCAGTGGTAAAGTTCATCTACTAGAGACGGGAGGCAATATTTACTGATAAGCTAATATTAAGAGATTGTTTCTTTGATACACACTCACTTTAGTCAATGCTTTGTAATTTTAGGACTCCTTTATCTATCTATCTATCTATCTATCTATCTTTCTAGTATCTATGCATGATTTTCATTGTCACCAAGTTCCTTGCAAACCCATACTGGGAATGTTATGTATTTAAAGAAGTAATATGATATTATATATTAGTTCTAAAATATTCAGACTCATAAATGGCTAGTAAGATAGACACAGAGGAAAGGAGAGGGTCTAAATACAAGGTGCTAATTTAAATTTTATGACTGGCAACTGTATCCACAACATGACACTTACATCAGGCAAAACGCCAGAGGATGCTATTCTAAAAAGCTGGAGTAGGTGGAGCTGGGGGAACTTGGAAGAATTAGGGTAATGTTAGTGTTGCACTTCAGAGTAAAACCCTCTAATTCTACTATTTAGATGACTCCAAGCATATGTGGCTACCTGCCTACTCATCCTAATGTAAACTTATCCACCCATAAACCTGCCTCTATGAACATTCCTGTCTTCTCATTTTAAACTATGAAAGGAAAGACAAGATCACCAGATATTTGAGAAATATATGAAAGAAAAAATTTAGCCTAGCCTACCACATAGGAAAAATTGCCCACAGATAATTGAAATAGTTTAGGAAAGAGAAAGGTTTTACATATGTGCACATCCATGCACACAGACACACATATTCACTGGGATTCTCTGAGGCATTTGATAATGGGATGCATCTAAAAAAAACACACATGATGCAAAACTCAGTAAAATGTTTGGAAGATAAAGTGATGATAATGTCTCAGACTCTAGTACAAATAGAGTTAGGAAATTTAAGGGAAAATTATAATTTAGAGTGTACTGTTTTCTGATACCAGCTTTTAAGTAAACTTGATAAATATTTTAAAATGTTCATTAGTGAAAACAAACCTACTTCTTAGCAGCTAGCAGGACAATAAAGGAAGAATGAAAGGAAAGTTCTTATTTTCTGCATATACATTTTTATCAGGTAGCTCAAATTCTTTTCTACTGTTGCTTATTTCTCAGTATTAGCAGTGAAATCTAATAGAATGTTGATAAACTATTAAAAACACACTTTTGAAATTATTTTTGTCACTATATGTTCAGAAAGTTATGCTAAGACTTTTAAGCTTTATTCATCAAAATAATATAAGTAGGTTCGTCTTCCTCCTGAATAACGAATTCTTCTAGATCATGGCTAGTCAAACCCCATGAATAAACCAAATCTAGCCCACTGCCTGTTTTTGTAAATGAAAGTTTTAATTAGAACACAGCACCTCCATTCATTTATGCACTGTCTATTGCTGCTTTTGTGCTACAGTGGCAGAGTTTAGTACAGCAGATCCTCAAATAGCATAGTTTCATTCAATGTTTTTTTATAACATTGATGAGGTGCCATAGGAATCTTGTTTATATCAATTAGCTTATGGCAAAGTGGGTTTTGTTACATTGTTTCACTTAAAGTTGAAGAACCTATTGACAGTGTTAAGTAAGGACTTACTGTAATTACAACAGACATTATATAGTTTGCAAAACTGAAAATAATTAACTGTCTTTTGTAGAAAATTTTGCCCACCCTTGATACAGATTTGTGGTTTTCACTGTGGTCCCCAATTAGCAACATTAGCATCACCTGGAAATTTCTTAAAGTTAGAAAATCTCAGACAAAACTACTTAATCAGAAATTGTTGGGGAAGACCTAGCAGTCTGTTATAACTAGTTTTCTAAGTGATTCTAATGCACAATCAAGTTTGAAAACCACTGCTTAGAGCAAGGTTTGGTGAACTATGCCTTAGAGGCTAAATACGACCCTCTCCCTGGTTTTCTCTCTGTCTTCAAGCTTAGAATGGTTTTTACATTATTTTAATAATTGGAAAACAGCAAGAAAATATTTTACGATTCTTGCAAATTATATAAAATTAAAGTTTTAGTGTCCATAAATACATTTTATTTGAACAAATTGAAACAAATCTTCAATTTGCTTATATATTATCAATGCCTTCTACATTACAATTCATAAAAGGGACCATATGGGATGAAGTCCCACCTCCAAGACACTACAGAGTCTCAGTGTGAAGCCAGATGTGCAGACACATTTGAGTATCGAGCTGCTGGAAGTCAAGGTTATGTATTCCTTCGGGCATCTAGGCTCCCAAGCCTAGGAAAGAACATGTTAGTTGGAGAAAGATAATAACTAAGCAAAGGACAAATAAGCAAAAAGAGAGTCAGAAAAAAACAGCAGTTCCAGCATGAATTAAAACCTGTCACTTCTAATAGGTGGTTTTAAACAGTGGAGGTGGGAGCAGGTGTGAATTCTTGATTCTCACTCCATTTCCTTACTCCCTTTGGGAAGGCTTTTCGGAGGCCAGTGTAATACACTTCAGAACTATTTGAATCATGCTTTTACTGTGGGGAAGGCTGTGCATAAAGAATTAATAGTTTTGAAAGGACATGTAATTTTAGAAGATTGCTCCCCCCCCAAAAAAGAAACTGATGAACAAATAATATAAATGTCCCCTACCTGACCAGATCCAAACTAAAAAAAAAAATGATAATAAATGAGAACATTTGAAGTTAAATTCTTGAGAATTTCACGGGCATTCATTGCTCATCTTGCACTTGCATACAGTGGTTGCTATGGGTGACCTAGAAATGAAACCAATCATGGCGCTGTAATTTAAAACTAAAACAGCTGGCAAAAATCTTTCCTCTCAGAGCATGTTGTCGTAGAAGTAAATGAAAAGGTCGGGAGACTTTTCATTTGCTTCTGTGATAACGTGGATGACTTGAACTAAGGAACCTATTAATGGCTCCTCCACAGCTTTCTATTATGTGTCAGGAGCGCCAGTCTAGGATATTACACTTGAGGTGATAGAAAAAGACAGATGATAGAATGAAATGGTTGGTCCTAACACAAAATAATCAGGCATCTTTATATTTCCACGTTACATTATAACAGGAAACCTGATTAGATTCGGAGGTTTTACCTAAAAATAAACCTGGCTCAGGAGGAAGTTTTTGTCTATATGCACTGATTCTTATTTTTTTTTTAAATCTCTTTTTAAAGGCACAGGTGCATCCTCCCAGGATATATTTTATGATTTTCATATTAAAAGCCAATAAACTCCCAAAGAGAGTTCCCTTATATGCTTTCATATGTTTCAAATATTATGGTAACAGTTTTTCTTAAAAGAAATTTCCATTTGAGATTTTTTCGATGTTGATCTATTGTAAAATGAAAAAATTATGGAAAAATACAATTTTAATATTAAAATAAATATTTACAAAACTTTATATTTACAGTTAAACACTGATTCTATGAAACAAACACTTTTCATAGAATGTAAAAAAATCTGAAATTTCATATAAGAGCAACAAGGTAATCTTAGACTGTATCTACCACTGGCTTGTCAATCATTTTAGCTAGCCAGAAGGAACTAATCAGTGAAATAATGTTCTAATTTAAAAATTACCAAAAACAAATTTGCAGAAACAAGATTGATACACTAAATATTAGAAAAAAATTCAAGTGTAATTAAGTACATAAAAAAACTTTAAATGTACTAGATAAAAATATAGGTGAACCCTTTTATTTTCCATGAAAATTATGGAATGGGGAGTCTTTCTAATTATAACTAAAAATTCAGAAGTCATAAAAGTACAGGTCAACAAATTCAACTACATAAAAGAATTAAAAATATCTGCATCATCAAAATACCATAACAAAAGTCAAAAATCAAATGACAACTTCTAAAACCATTTCAATTCACATTGCAAAGAAGTAATTTTTCTAATATATAAAAGTCTAGAAATTTATAAGAAAAGATAAATAATTATAAAGTGAAAGTAAACTATCAAATACAAAGTGTAAAAATGTAAACAAGCAATTCAGAGAAGAGGCAAAAATAAATTGCAAGATATACTCATCCTGTCATAATAAGAGAAGTGCAAATTAAAGTGATACTGAGATGCATTTACTTCCTCATCAAATTGTCAAAAGATTCTGATTTTTGATATCACACACTATTGGTAAGGAAATAGATTGTCTCTATTTGTGTACCCCTTTGTTCATTGTAGCATTATTAACAGTGGCCAAGACATGGAAACAACCAAAGTGTTCTTCCATAGATGATTGGATAAAGAAGATCTGCTATGTATATACAATGGAGTATCACTTAGCCAGGAGATAAGATGAAATACTGCCATTTGCAACTACATAGATGGATCCTGAGATTATGGCACTAAGCAAAATAATTTAGAAAAAGTTGAGAACCATATGATTTCACTCATATGTGAAAAATAAAAGTGAAAGCAATAAACAAGAGGAACAAAAACTCATAAACATAGAAAATAGTTTGGTGGTTACCAGAGAGTAAGGGGCAGGGGTTGGTAGAAGAGGGAGAGGGGGTCAAATACACTGATGGGAAGAGAACTGACTCTGAGTGGTGAACACACAATGCAATATATAGATGATGTATTGTAGAATTGTACACTTGAAACCTGTATAATTTTATTAACCAATGTCACTTCAATAAATTTAATAATAAAAAATATCTTAGCCAGCTGGTGGTGTTGTAAATGATATAACCTCTTAGAGCAGTGCTGTAAACTTGGGTGTTTTTACTCTCTCAGGGGAACAGTTGGCAATATCTGGAGACATTTGTGGTTATCACAAATGGAGCTGAGGAGGTGCTACTAGTATCTAGTGAGCAGAGGCCAGGGATGCTGTTCAACACCTTGCATTGTACTGGACACTCCTCCACAACAGAGTGTTATCTGGCTCAAAAGGTCAATAATGTTGATGCTGAGAAACCTTGTCTTAGATTGCAATTTTATAATGTTGCTTAAATATTATACAAGGTTTGATAATTAAATTTCTGAACTCATCCTAGAAAAAGTGCTACATACCTCATTTCTGAATATCACTATGGCCACCTTCAAAGTACTCCCCTTGGGAAGCTATGCACCAAAGCCACCCTTCAAAGCAATTTTGGAACTGTTTTCTGGAATGGCCATCAGAGTTATCATTGTATTACCCTTGATGTCCTGAATGTCAACAAATGTCTTCCTTTCAATATTTCCTTTATCTGGATTCATAATGAATAATCCCTCTGATATAAAGGAGGTTAGCAACATTGTTTGACTCTTGATTTGAACTGATAAAACTTTTTGGTCATGGAGAATTGACTGAGTTTAATCATGCACTTAGATGCTTTGTTTCAAGATTGTATTGATAGAGCCATGTTTCATCACCAGTGATAACATGGCTCAAACCACCATCTTGCCTCTCCAAAAGGTCTTGGCAAACTCCAACTCTCCTTTGCTTTTGTTCATCAGTGAGCTCCTTCACGGCCATTTTTATACACACCTTTCTCGTGCCAAGATTTTCAGTTAAGATTTTCTTAACTGTTTCTCTATTGATGTTTACTTGGTCTGCTATGTTCTCACAGTCAGCTGATGATTTTGACACGCAATTTGATAAATTTTTGCAATGTTTTCATCATTCTTCTCATTACTAGCCACACTGATCTCTCTTCATCAGTGACGCTTTCTCTCCCCTCAGAAAAACTTTTAATCCATTTGTACACTACATTTTCTTCATGGCATTATCTCCATAAACTTGGATTAACATGTCCTTGATTTTACTTCCACTTCTGTCAAGTTTAACAAGAAATTTAATGTTTGTTTGTTTGTTGCTCTAATTCAAGCTCCGACATTCTTGCAAAAGCACACAAAGACATGCAATGAGAATAATGAGCACCAATCAGCAAGACACTGCCACACATTGACAGGAACACAGCTGTGAGACCCAGATATACCAAGGTTCTGAAACTTTACTGAGGTTTTTGTACAGTGCTGCCAAGGTAAGTGCACAGTGGCAAGTTCATAAACTTAGTTGTCAGACATTGTATAGTATAACCTACATATCCATAAAATTTCCTCCATTTGCAGACAAATGCAATAAAAAAATAAATACAGAGTTATTCAATAAAGCATGGCATGGAATAGCAAAAAAAATAATAACCATAATCTTCATCAATAAGGACTGGTTAAACTATGATGTATATATATGTAGCTTTAAATAAATGTTCTCTGTTTCATTCAAGAACTACCTCCGAGATGTGTTACTAAGTGAATGCTGCTCAGTGGTTTATAGTATGCTAACCTGGATATTGAAAAAGGAAGAAGGAAGCATCTACCTTTATATTATTTATGTTTTTATGGCATAAGAAAGCTCTGGAAAGATTCAAAGCAATAAAAGCAAGATATTTAATATCGGTTCTACCAAATGTTTCCAACTGAAAACCAATGTTAGAGAGCAATGATCATTACTTGCTGAAAAGAATACTTTATGTGTAAAATATGGAAAAGACCAATATTTCTAAGGAATTCTTAATCAAAAGAAAAACATTAAAGAGGAATTAATGATAACTGAAAGAACACATCAATTCTTTACTGTATTGTCAACCTAAGCAAACCCAACTTACGGTTTTGTTTTTGTTTTTGTTTTACACATATTGTTGCAGTGCCCAGTGGTTGTACCATGCATCTTCATTAGGGAACTGATTTTGTTGGGACAACTGAGAAAGGAAACTCAAAACACTACCCTGAGTCATTCTAAGGCATCCAAATAAAGAGGGGCAGGGGGAAGGGCAACTATGAGCAATTCTAGAGGATAAGAATAGAGTACTTAATCACTGGACCTGTGAACATTGGCAATTATAAAGTACAGGCAGATCTTGTGATAGTAATTATTTTTAACATTAGCCACAATCAGTGAGAAAATAATAGAGAGTGATTTTCTTCACTATTCCAACTTTCAAGATACACTGCTGTGTGGTGTTTCTTCCAAGTTTTAATAAGAAATATGATGATAAATGGCCTCTGCTCATGTTTTTAAAGTGGCCAAGATTAGAAGATAGAGTTCTTGTTACTAATTGTATATTATATGAAGGAAATCTGAACATGCAGAGAATGACAAAGGAGTTTTGAAAGATACTATCGAGCTGTATTTAATTTTTGGAACTTTGGTTATATTATTTTCCCAGAAATGTAGAAGTTAATGCCCTCTCCCTTATTCATACTCCTCCTCAAAATAGGCTGTTATGTATGTACCCATGTGTTGAGTTGCTTATTGCATCAAAGGATTTACTACTTTTTTTAGAATTTGCTTATGGAGATAACACATATTTATCATAATAATTAAAACTTTGAAGCAGTGAAATCAAAATAATGACACATGATAATTGTCCTGATGCTAAGTGATAATGTGATAAAAATACCTTGTTTCGTCACAGGTTACATTGATAGTTAGCAATTATTTTGATTGAAAGTAATGTCACCTTGGTAATTCCACAGGATCTCATGACAAGAGGAAATATAAATTTACTTGTTATATTTTTTAAAGGAAAGAGGGCTTTGTGGATTTTTTTGTCCCTAAAAGAGCATGTGAATTATTGGTTCTTTAAAAATACTACCAACATCCTCTTAGTTCACTAACCTGTGATTATGATCTACTGTTGTCTTTGTTAACTGAAATAACTCAAGTCTGAAAACAAAACATTTCATTTCTTTAGACTTAATTAATATTGCCTAGATATTGTTAGGCTGTATTCTGCTGACACACTTATCACAGAAGCTATTTTTGAAACCAAAGAGAAGATAATATCTTCAAAGTGGACAGCCCCCAGTACATGCAGGGAGCTCCCCAAAGTGACAAATCCCCATTATATCTTTCACAAATTACAATAATAGCGACATATGCATTACTGTATTAGTAGGAATGGGAAAGAAAGCATGCTAAAATATTTAGTAGACCAGGAGGATTTTCTTCTCAGCAGGAATTATGCTACAATTAATTTAGTGTGTTAAGTGTGTTATTTATTTCTTTTTGGTATATTTACTGATGACAACACTATGCTATAGCCAGAGTCTTTTGCCACAGAAGGCTTCCTCTGCTGCTTAGGCATGCTGCCCAAGCTAGAAGTGTCTTTTTAAAAATTGTTAGGCAGCCTCGGTTCCCTCTGTGAAGCCTATAGGCTAACACCAAGAAGCTGACATTTAGCTAACAAATTTTTACTGCGATGAATGATTTGAGTCAAGTGGCATAAAATGACTTCAAAGTGTTCAGAAATTGAATCCAAGAATCAAACTGTGCTGAACAGCAGCCTTCTGGGCCTGCTTTATATCCATGTCAAAAGTTCAACTTTTCTTTAACTGGGGGACTTGAGACTAATGCTCTGCATGGTAATTCCTATAGTCTTAATTATTCTATCAAGTCTAATTACAAATTGGAGTTTTCAAGAACCAGAAAGCTCTAACATTATTAGGGGAACAACTAAATATACGAGCTATATGCATTCTAGACACCATCCTGTACGGAATCCAGAATCAGGTACTCACAATGGCTGGCCGTGCTAGTGATGGAAAAATCACAAAGTCAAGAACTTGATTAATATGATCTCTGTCATTTTATTTTTTATTTTGATCCCATTTACTTTTTACATTAAAGTACTGTTGGAGATCATTGTAGATTCACACACACTTCAGAAATAATTCAGAGCGATTTTTCACCCAGTTCTCCCCAGTGATAAACTCTTGCATACCTATAATACAGGATATTGACATTGATACAAGACCTTGATCTTATTTAGGTATCATTAGCTTATACACACTCATCTATGGAATCAACACCACAGTCAAGATAAAGAACAGTTCCATCCTCATAAGGATATCTTGTGTGGCCTCTTTGTAACTACATCTACCTCTTTTAACCTCTCATTCCAAACCTCTGGCAACCACTAATTTCTTCTTCATCTGCATAATTTTATCATTTCAGAAGTGGTATATAAGTGGAATTATATAGTATGTAATTTTCTGAGATTGACTTTTCTTTGCATAATTTTCTGAAGATTCGAGTTGTTTCAAAGAGCAATGGTTCATTCCTTTGTATTGCCGAATAGTACACCATAATATGGATGAACCAGTTTATTTTTAACAATTCACTCAATGAAGGATATTTGGGTTGTTTCTAGTTGTATATTACAAAAAAGCTTCTGTAAACATTCATGTACAGGTTGTTGTGTGATCATAAGTTTTCATTTGTCTGAGACAAATGTCAAAGAGTACAATTGCTGAGTCACACGGTAATTGCATATTTAGTTTTGTAAGAATTTGACAAACTATTTTCCATAGTGGTTTTATCATTTTCTATTGCTATAAGCAATGTATGAATGATCCAGTTGCTGCACATTTTCTCTCGCACTTGGTGGTACCACTTATTTTTATTTTTATTTTTATTCTGATAGGTATGCACTGATATCTCATTGAAGTTTAAATTTGCATTTCCCTAAAAGCTAATCATATATATAAACCACCTTTGCATGTGCTTATTTGCCACTGGTGTATATTCTTCTGTGAAATTTATATCTTTTTCTCCCATTTTTCTAATTGTCCATTTTTTTTGTTGTTACGTTTTAGAATTGTCAATACTAGTCCTTTCTCAGATATGTGGTTTGCAAAACTTTTTTCTCACTTTGTAGCTTGTCATTTCATTCTCTGAACAAAAAGAGAATGTTTCCACTTTATTTCACACAGCAAAACTTTTTCATTTGGATGAGGTCCAATGTATCAATTTATGTATTACACTTTTGGTGTCAAGTCCAAAAATTTTCTGCCTGAAACCAGATAATGATTTTCTCTTTCTTCCCCTAAAACTTCTATAGTTTTACATTTAAATCCATTAGACTTTTGAGTTAATTTTTTAATAAGATGTGAGTGAGATTTAGGTCAAAGTTTACTTTTAAGACCATGATGTCCAATTGTTCAGGCAGTACTTACTGAAGATACTTATATTTCCTCATCAAAAATTAGTTGGGCATATCTATGTGCATGTATTTCTGGGCTTTTTATACTATTCTGTTAATCTATGTGTCTACCTCTCCACCAATATCACAGTCTCTTGATAGCTGTCTATAACTATACCTCAGTAAGGAGTAGACTGATCCCTTCTACTTTATCCTCCTTTTCCAAAGATTGTTTTAACAATTCTAGAGTCCGTGCTTTTCCATATCAATTTTAAAATAAGCTTTTCTATGCCTATAAAAATACCTGGAAAAAAAAAGAGTTGATACAAACCTGAAGTGAAAATCTCATTGAGTAAAACTAAATGTTTTCAGCTAGTTCTACAAATCACGTCAGAAGGTAGACTGTGTGTTAGTCTCCTCAGACTAACAAACAAAATACCATAGAGTGGTTGGCTTAAACCAGAGACATTTATTTTCTCACAGTTCTGGAAACTGGAAGTACAAGATCAAGGTGCCAGCTAGCAAGGTCGATGTTCTGTGAGATTTCCTGGAATCGGTGGGTTGCAGATGGCTGTCTTCTCACTGTGTTCCCACGTGGTCGTCCCTTCGTAATAGATGGAGGGAAAAAGCAAACTCTGGTGTCTCTACAAGGACACTAATCCTATGGGATCAGCGCCTACCCTTAGGACCTCTTTTAATCCTAATCACTTTCTTAGTGGTCCTATCTCCAAATATAGTCACCCCAAGGGCTAGGGATTTAACATATAAATTTTCAGGGGACACAAACATGCAGTCCATAACAGATGGTGTAATCAAATATGTCCAGAACGTCTGCAATAATTGCAATTGCTTCGTAACGTGTGCTAGGGACTCTCCTAAGAGCTTTTTAAGCAATGACTCCCCAAATTCTCTTGATTCCTATAGGAGGTAGGGGTAATATCAGCACCCATCTTTATAAAAAAGGAAACTGAGGCCTGAGAAGTCTGCCTTACTTTCATAAGGTTGCTCTGATTAAAGAAGTTGTAAGCTTTGAAACACTACATCACATGCTTCTCTGTAGCAAATTACTGGAAAGAGGGAGAGAGAAAATTTGGTTGCTATGTTTATTTCAAATAATGTCTGAAATAGCAATGATTATTTTAAATACAAATGCAAATAGGATATATGGTGAAAGAATTGTGATTTATTAGTTCAGCCCACAATAATATGACTTTTTAAGTATTATTAGTAAGGATGCAAAATGACAAGGGAAACTAGAGACTCTGTGGGAGGCATTTTCCATAGGAGATCAACAAAGCAGGCTCATTTATCTTTTGGGGAGCCCAGAATAAACCAGAAGGAGTTAAACACAGCAAACCAAGTTGAACAAGAAACAAAAGCACGCCAAGGGCAACAAATAGATTTTTAATTTTTGTGTGTACAGCTTCCCTCTCCTTAGTGTCTCTCTGTGATGAATGAGGTGCACAACAGACCCTCTAAATTACAAACTGGATAAATTATGAACAACAAGGATAAACCACAACATTCTTCTTCAGCAACAACTGCTTTGGTTTTATCCCAGGGATCCTTCTGCCCAGAGACTGAATCTGGGTCACTTAGAGGCTCATTATGTGCCTTGTAAACTTTAAACTACACATATTGGTGAGGAATTCAGTGTAGAAGTTATTTCAATGTATTGATATTTTGCTACTTTTTCTTCTTCAGCTCCTGCAATAAATGTCTAAGTGGAAGAAATTAGAGATAGTCTAAACATTGCTTGTAAAATTTTAAAAAAGTGATTTTCCTTTAAAAAAAAACACCAATGTGTTTGAATGACATGAAATTTCTATCCTGTTTAATCTACTTTTTTGGACTAATTTATTACTTTTTATACATATTTAGGATTTTCTAATAACGAGAATATGAATAATAAAAATTTTTATTATAAAATATTTTGTAGGTAATTATTTTATTGTTATTACAATTGATATCACATTTTATATGCACATTCTTCCATTTTCCTCATTATCTATATATTTTTTAACTGAGTTACAGTGTAAGGTTTCTCTCTATACTTGGTAGAGCACCTGGAAAAATACAGTAGAAATGCATTTAGAGAATCACAGAAATTTTGAACTGATAAGGGCTGTGTGTAGATCAAGTAGTCCAAATTCCTCATTATATGTGTGTTAAAATAAAAAAGAGAGGAAGAAAAAGTGGAACTCTTTTCACAGCTCACCCACTAGAGGCATACTGTATACATAAAGCTTTATCCATGCCATGAAAACCTAGGCAGTGAAAAAAATTTTTTTGTACTGAGTTAGAAAGTTGTCCGTGATATATATTCATAAATGACAACTGCTATAAGTGGTAGGAAGAAAAAAAGGCAGAATGCCATTACTGGAAAAAAAAAAAACAGAAAAGCAAAGAAAATGAAAATAGCCGAGTGTTGCCACTACTCACTACTCTCACGTATGTATATGTTCATATTTAAAGTGTGTAACAGTAGACTAACAAACTGTGAGCAGCTTTTATTCCATGGGAAGGCAGGAAGATACAATGGTACTCATTTACAATTTTTCTGTGTTTACTACATATACGAAAATAATGCAAAGAACAAACACTAGGGAAAAGGAGGAGGGCAGAAAGTCCAGATTAACGCACATTCAGGCAGCTTTACCCTGTGGAAAGGAGCCGGAAGTGGGCGTGTCATGTTTCGGCAGCAGGTGCCTGACCTGCTAATACAGTTCAGGAGGCAACCATGGGGAGCTGTCAGATAAATTTAGCTTGAGCTAGTGTTCTACCCCTAGAAACTTTCAGCTTTATTTCCCACAGAAAACAGTGAAGCTGTCTTGTAAAAGTGTACTTCTTTGCCCTTTCATGAAATAAGCAAGAGGAAAATGTCACCAGTTTGCCTTTGCTTAACATTTTCCTGTATAATTGGGTGCCCCTCATCGAGCTTCGAAGTCCCTGTCTTGTGCCCCTCAATTAGACTGATCCTTAAAGCCTTGCAACCAAACAGAATTCCTTCTCTGACCTTTTCTGCTGCTGCTGTAATCCATCAGCATTAAGGTCTACCCCAACATACAATGAAATGTTGGTTTGCCAATAATCACAATACATAATCAACATCTTTCCTTTTGTATATTTTTAGAGTAGCTTTTGCAAATCTTCTTTGATAGTAGTTGAGGAGAAATTTAAGTTCATAAATTAAACTATAGAGGATTATAGAGCAGACAAATGCTAACTGTCAGTTATTTTTTCTAGGTTTCTAAGGTTTGCCCATGGTATGGGACTGATATTTTGAGTTGGAATTTCAGTGAACTTTAATGTTTATTTCAAGGATTGGCAAACTATGATCCACAGACCACATCTGGCCAGTACATAATCTGAGAGCTGAGGATACTTTTAAAAATCAAAAGAACAATATTTTGTGGCACATAAAAAGCATAGAAAGTTCAAATACCAGTATCCACATACAAAATCTTATAGTAACACAATCATGCCCATTTATTTCCAAGTGTCTATGGTTGCTTTCAAACTTCTAGTAACAGCAAAGTTAAGTAGTTGGAACAGAAACAGATGAGGTTCATGAACTTGCCACCATGCACTTACCTTGGCAGCAGTGTACAAACAATTCAGTAACGTTCCATAACCTTGATATGTCTGTGTCTCACAGCTGTGTTTGTGTCCACCTGTGGCAGTGTTTTGCTGAGTGGTGCTCGATGTTGTTGCATGTTTTTGTGTGCCGTCGCAAGAATGTTGCGGCTTGAATTAGAGCAATGAACAAACATTAAATTTGTTGTTAAATTTGGCAAGAGTGGAAGTAAAATCAGAAACATGTTAGTCAAAGTTTATGGGGATAATGCCATTAAGAAAATGGCAGTGTACAAATGAATTAAACATTTTTCTGAGAGGAGAGAAAGCATCATTGATACAGAGAGGTCAGAGCATCCAGTAAGAAGCAGAACTGATGAATGCATTACAAAAATTTGTCAAATCAAATGTCAAAATCACCAACTGACTGTGAGAAGCATAGCAGAACAAGTAAACATCAATAGAGAAACAATTAGGAGAATTTTAACTGAGAATTTGGCATGAGATAGGTGTGTGCAAAAATGGTTCCAAAGGAGTTCACTAATGAATAAAAGCAAAGGAGAGTAGAAGTTTACTAAGACCTTTTGAGAGGCAAGACGATGTTTTAAACCAGTGGTTCTCAACCTTCCTAATGCCATGACCTTTAAATACAGTTCCTCATATTGTGGTGACCCCCATAAAATTATTTTCATTGCTACTTCATAACTGTAATGTTACTACTGTTATGAATCATAATGTAAATATCTGATATGTGTTTTCCGATGGTCTTAGGCAACCCCTGTGAAACCGTCGTTTGACTCCCAAAGGGGTCGCGACCCACAGGTGGAGAACCGCTATTTTAGACCATCTTATCCCAAGTAATGAAACATGGTTGTACAAATATGACCCTGAAAGAAAGTATCAAAGTCCACATTGGAATTCAGCCAATTCTCCATGACCAAAAAAGTTCCATCAGTTCAAATCAAGAGTCGAAATGATGTTGCTAACCTTTTTTAATATCAGAAGGATTCTTCATTATGAATTTGTGCCAACTAGACAGTCAACTAAGTTTACTCTTTGGAAGTGCTGAAAAGGCTGTGTGAAAAAGTTAGACAAAAACGACCTGAACTTTTCGCCAACAACTCATGGCTCTTGCATCACAACAATGCTCCAGCTCACACGGCACTGTCTGTGAGGGAGTGTTTAGCCAGTACACAAATAACTGTATTAGATCACCTTCCTACTCACCTGATCTGGCCCCCAGTGTCTTTTTTCTTTACCTGAAGATAAAGGAAATATTGAAAGGAAGCCATTTTGATGACATTCAGGACATCAAGGGTACTATGATGACAGTTCTGATGGCCATTCCAGAAAAAGAGTTCCAAAATTGCTTTGAAGGGTGGACTAGGCACTGGTGTTGTTGCATAGCTTCCCAAGGGGAGTGCTTGGAAGGTGACCACTGTAGTGATATTCAGCAATGAGGTATGTAGCAGTTTTTCTAGGATGAATTCGTGAACTTAAGTGTCAGACCTCATATGACTCACAAAACCTAAAATAATTACTATCTGGCACTTTACAGAAAAAGTTAGTAACCCTTGAACAGCCCATTTTATACCAAGAGTACCTGAAACTTGTGGAAATTTTTTTTTCTTGCTTTAAATGAGCAATTTCTCTGAACTGCTAAACAAGTAATTAGACAAGTTTCACAAAATTCCAAGGTAAGACAACATTCAGGAGTACGTTGAATTTTTCTGTAGCTTGCTGAAGCTTTTTAGATCTTCAAATAGGCATTGCTCAGCGCATGCAGCTATAGAGACTGGTCCTTTCCCATCCACCTGTAGGATACTCCTCACTGTCTTACATTTTCCATCTACTATTAAGTGTTTTTCTTTAAGAACTGTTTTCTCTTCAATTTATATTTAACATTAATGGCATATACATTGACTGTCATCATTAAAGACAGTTAAAAAGAATGAACATAATAATTTAATATTACGCAGGAATGCGAACACATCACTCCTGTCCTGGTTTTTTCTTATTCCTTATTAAAGAAACGCCTTTGGAGTATACTTCAACTTCTCACTGAAGCTTCCCTTTCCCCGTCTCCACCGTCTCTTCTGCACCTCACCAGACAGGAATAACTTCTAGTGGGTGAGTTCAGAGAACTTGAATGTGTCTGGCTCAGCCAATTGGAATGCCTGACCAGAGCAGTTTGAGTCTTATCTATTCTCCCATTATGTAATTCACTTGGGTGGTGCCTTTCCTCTTCATAAAGGATGCATAGAGTTGTCTACAGGTGAAGGATTAGGGAACATGATTTAACCATGATATCTGAGCTACATTCTCCCATCACATTTATGCTTAGTAAAATGATACTTTGATCTCCATCAGTCTGTTTGAGGTATCTCATTTTCAATTTGATTCAGCCTCAGGAAGCAAAAACATGAGCATTGGTGATTGGTTTCCCAACCTCCAAGAAAACAAAGGTGAATACATGACTTATCACTTTATAATATTTTTACACTCAATTATTATCTCCTGTATGAATTCTGAATTACAAATGAAGTGCCAATGAAAAGTTAAGAGTTTCTAATACATTGAGGGTTCCCTCCTTCAATTGCCTCTGTATCCAAAGAGGATTCAACTTTTTAAGAAAAGTCAATGCAACAAATACTCATGAGGATTCATTAGATTGAGCCATTACGCTACAGGATGCAGTAAATTAAAAACAAAACAAAACATTGAGTCGTAAGGTACTTGCAATCTAATTGAAAAGAGAGTGGTTAAAGGTTAGAATGAAGTTATTATGGGAGACAGTATACTCACTGTCACAGGAAAAAATAGAACAGGATTCTACATTGTTTCAGAGAAAAGTGAGACTGGGATTAGCTGAACCAGGAAGGGTTTTATGGGTGGGCTGCTCAGATGTGTAGAATTAAAGGTTTTGATGGGAAGAGAATACAGGGTGTTGGGGGAGGGGGTTGAAAATGAGCTGTGTTACAGAAAGACGAACACGTGTGAAAACACCTTCCCGTCTCTGTGCCCTCCTCACTTGTGGAGCTGTCTGTACAGTGGAACGGGATGGAGGCTCCTTTCTCAGTTCCATCTGTCCTTCGGATTGCCCAAGTTGGCATTGGTTGGTTAAGTGACTGCAGCAGCATCTCTTCCAACGATAGGACATGACTGTGATCATAGAACAGAGATTACATTTGCAGAAAAAAATCAAGCAGCCAAACAGGATAATTAAGGGGACCTATTGATTCATGTCCTATAAAGTTCAGCACACTGTGTAGTGGGCTGGGCTGTATTAAAGTAGAGACTAGACTGAAATGAATGAGTCTTAAATCCTTCCTATCGTCAGTTTGAGATGCAACTAAAGCCAGGGTTTGCTCCACCGTGGACTGGGGAAGATGCGTTGCCACACATTTCCTTATCACCGAGAGGGTCAACCCTATTTTCTAAAGTGAGAGGCAGCTCAGTTAATCTTCTTCACAGTGCACTTTGGGAGAGGCAAATCACGTTGTTTTTTTTTTTTTTTTTAATCACACACTTGGATACTACATAACTGACAATCCTTCAATATTCCTCTGGGGCGCCTACTGTTCAGAGGAACAGCCCACTAAATGCAAGCAAGTGTCGGATATTAAGGTTGAATTAAAACCCTAGGTAAAACTGGGGACACTGGCATATTCCTGTCCCTGGGCTTGACAGGAAATTTATTTTGCTGTAGCTGAAAAGTAATTAACCTCCACTGTGAGAGAATTCTATTACTAGTAGCTATTCTGCCATGCAAAGTGCACTACATGGAAATGTTACAGGCTATCAAGCAGAAACGGCAGATTTGTCTGCATTTTAAACTGCATTTCCATTACCCTATTCTGTTCTCTGTATCTCTCCTTCCTCACCACCTTCTCTCTTGTTTTCACTGAAGCTGGAAATTGAGACACATATGGAACTTTAAATAAGGTTCAAAGCAAGAGTGCTTATGAGTATTTTGTAAGACCTATTTTTTCCGGTTTTGGGAATTTTTAAAAATGAATATTGTTCTTTGCTATGGTGCAAAAATGCAGCACTGTGTAAAACTACAACACCCTGAATAATGGACATGTACAAGAAAATGATAATTCACTGATTCTACTTATTTTCCCATCTTTAATGTTATTTAGATCTATATATACACACAGGTAGGCTTGTGGATAGATGCTGCCTGGAATCTATATATAGGCATTTCTGCTACAACACTTGTATTAAAAATGCAAATCTGTTCCACAGCAATTGATCTATTAGGGACGAATTTCAGCATAATGCAAATTTCATATTTGCTTATACTGGTTTTTTGGGTTTTTTTTTTCCCCCCGCACGAAGCACTAAGTGAAGGCAGAAAGCTGTGTTCAGCTGAAAGGCGCTCGACAGGCACACACAGCACGCACGCACGCACGCACAGCACGCACGCACGCACGCACGCACGCACCTCAACTACCCACCAGCGAGCTCAGGTCATTACACACGCTGTGAGCCACGCCCGCCCGCAGCTGCTGTGACAACTCTCCTGACTTCAAATAACCCTCCGACTCCACACGAACTCATACGTTGCAAGCCCCTTGCAACTGCAACCTGTCATTTTCAAGGTAAAGTGCCGTATTTGTTGCAGTAGTCATGTATTTCTTAATCATTTAACGGTGCCCGTGTTTTTTATTAGATTACTCCTTGTCTTTTCTGTGTCACTGGTGAAGATATTTGATTGAGTATTATCCCTCTAACCCCATTTCCCATAAATCAGTGTTAATGCACGATCTTGCATTGCACAGTTTTAGGAGCAATGTACTATGTGATAGCAAAACTGACCACATTTTTATTGTTATGACTAATGTATATGACTCTTGTTTCATCAATAATGAATGTTTCTGAGTTCGCTGTGCATTTTTCACATAGGTGCAGCTAGCTGTACAGTAACCAGAAGTACTTTAAGGTATTATACCAGAACAGGAGGAGATCTCTTCTACTAGAAAGCTGAAGTAAAGAAAGCAAAACAAATGGTGTTAGGAGGTATTACTGCTTTTCTGGAATAACAACAGCAGTCATCATTTATAGACGCCTTACGGGGTACGTGGACACTACGGCGCCCGTTTGCACAGATTTCCATGCCAACATAGGACAGCATTGTCCCCTGTGCTTGACAAATGAGGACACTGAGGCTTCATAAACCCAAGTAGCTTGTCCAGTGGTCCTGAAATATTCAGAATAGAATGGAGGACTTGGAAGAACTCCAGAGTGAAAACTGGAGTTCTGCCACCTCTAAGGTCTTTCTTACAGGCTTCACATGTGTCCAAGGCTATTAGTATTTACACTTAGAAAGTATTGGGTCTAATGTTCTCGTTTAAGAAACGAGGAAATTTAGGCTCATGCAGCCTCCCATAGGTCCCTGGTCAGAGCTAGAATTGAAAACCCAGGTTAGGTCAAATCAAAGCTCATTTCTCCAGGCCTTTTGTGCTGTTTTTAAGTGTCGTTGTAAGGGGAGGATGGGTTCCCAGGAGCTGTTCGGTCTCACGACTGCTACACATAGCTCCGCCAACACTGTTTCCCTCCATGTATAAAGGAAAATGACAGGCACAGTTAGGAACTCCCCGAAATGGAGAACAGAGTGAGGGACAATGGCATCATTTTTCTATATTTCCAGAAATAAGGAAAAAAAATCAATTCCAAAATATCAGGTCTTTTTCCTTAGAACAACATCTAAATGCAGGCTATTTTACGGTAATTACTATTCATAACCTACTATTCTGGGAATTGAACTTTACGAACACAAACGCCAAATTGTAAATTTTTCTTGACAGAGAATAACACTGGGCTTCAGAAAGCAGAAAGTGGTGTACATCCTCTCCGGGATCTGTCACCGTTCGTGATCATGAAAGAAGGCAGATGGGCTAAACAAATTTCTGTTATGTGAACATTACAGGGAAGTCGAGATGGAAAACAGAATTGCCTATCTTGTCAGTCTTGAAATAGCTAACCGGGCTGTCTGCCTTCTCTCGGAAAATGCCATGAACTGGTGGCTGTCGTTGTGTTTCAGTCTATTTTAGATGCCCGAAAAGCAAAGCCTTCACTGGAAATTACAGGGGATGTGAATTTTAAGAATTACTGACTAATGTTTCCCTTTTCCTCCATTGCCTAACAGCCTGTGTATGAGTGACAGCTATGCATTAACAGCATGCCACCCTCCGCAGAAAGAGGCGGCTGTCGGCGTGTTTCAGATGTGAAATGACTGGCTGTAGTGCCAGGCTATAGGGGATTGGGCATTTCCCGTTCTCTCTTTCTTTTCCTTTCTTCCTTCCTCCCTCCCTCCCCTCCCTCCCCTCCCTCCCTCCCTCCCTCCCTCCCTCCTTCCTTCCTTCCTTCCTTCCTTCCCTCTTTCCTAGAAATTAGCATTTTTAAAGTGACAAGAAACTCTAGAATTTCAAATTACTATTATTAATAGGAAATGTTTAAATATCTTTGTAAGAGAGACTTTGAATTGTATTCTATTTGTAAAAAATTTCCACTCCTTGTAAGAAAACATTGAAGCAGAAATAAGTTTACAATCAATAAATGTGGAAGAACTATTCAGAAGCCTTTTCATCTCCATTTACCAATCCTCTGCACTACACACACACACACACACACACACACACACGCACATGCACGTGGGGGGGGGCGGGGGGGGAAGAGAGAGAGAGAGAGAAATTGATTGGTGCTTTGGATCATATTGATCAATTTAATGGTCTCTGTATCAACACTCAATTTTCTCCCCCACACAGTTTGCAACATGTAAATTCTTCATCAAGAATTTATCTCAAGGGCATATGGAACAAACGGGATTCAAGAACTTTTATCAAAATAAAAATTTTTACCTATTTGATGAACTAATGACAAAGTATTTGATAGAAATTAATCCTCAGCTAAACAATTTTCTTTTAAGTTTGACTTTAAATGTTTTTAATCCTGAAAATTTGAGACTGACTTAAACTATCCTATTCTGGAAGTGTAACATTATATTTCATCTTACATGCACAACCTTGCAGAGGAGATTAGTAACAGGGAGAGAAGGCCAAAGATTCCGTTCTTTCTGGATCTCTGGGTCCAAAAGCTTTGGCTTTAATTGTGGAGAAGTTAATAATAACACATACTATTTTCTTTCGAAGTTTGTAGTATTTCTCCCCTGAATGAACTTCAGAAATAGAAAAATTTCAGATCATTTTTAATTGATTAAACTTGCAGATAAAACACAAGTCATCTCTGACAAGTGGCAAAGGGTAAAAATGGGGGTATATGGCATTTCGATGTTAAATCAGGACAACAGAAGAAGGTTGGAAAGGAATATGGGAAGCTAATTCTCTTTTTAAGATTAACTCCTGACCAGTAGCTTAGGTCTGGATGGAAATTAGAATAAGTTCTATCTATCTATCTATCTATCTATCTATCTATCTATCTATCTATCTATCTCTCTGTCTATCTATCTATAGCTTATATTGACAAGTGCTGGCTAAGATCTCTCTAGACATAAAATATTAAAGTGAAAATATACAAATTTTCAGGAGAAAGGTATAGAACTAAATAAAAAAATCAGGAAGCAAATTTGTTTTCAACAAAGCTATGTCTCAGGAGAAATAGGTGGGGACGAATTACTGTACAAGAAGATATCTAAGGAACAACTTTTTTCAGACATCAGCATGAGTCTTTCCTTTATCCCTGACCCCTTTCCTGGACCAAACGAGAAATAGTAAGAGAGTTTTTGTGAAGAATATGTCAGGAGAAGAAAGATGGATACTCACATGAAAACATCTGTTCTGCAAAGCCACTTGAAACCAACTGAGTGTTAACGTGAATGAGAATGTGCTCAGCATGAAACTACCACAAGCAATGTGGTAGCAGAGAGGCGGGAAGAGTGACATAAGGAACTCGCATCCCACTGAGAGATAACTTCTGAGTGTCCAAATCCAAGTCACACCCTCAGCTAATGGGAGGGAGAGTGGCAGTGGTGGCAGGCAGGGATTATCCCGGCAAATTGCCCGTGAAGTGGCACAAGTTGCAATTGAATCAAGATCCAGAGATGCAAAAGTGGTATTAAAACAAATGAGATTGCAAGTAAAATTGCAGATTTTTTTTCTTTAAATGCCAGATGTATTTATAGTCTTGAGAAGGAATTTGTTTTTTCAAAAAATAGTTCACCTTTTAAAGATAGAGGTAGATTTTCTGAATTGTGACTGTGCAATCATGAACATGTAATTTTAAATTGTGAGTTTTTATTAGATGTCCATTTTCATTTTAATTTCATGTATTTTGAAAAATTGGAGAGTACAATGAAATACTTGATTCTGAAAATGCTTGATTTTTACACGTGGGCTAATAACAGTATCACCAAATTTGCTACTATTTTCAAAAAAGATATAGTCAGAAGCACCTTAACAATCTTTTTTAATTTGAGATCGTTGAAAAATATCTTTCACATATTTAATTTGAGCTTTCAAAGAAATAGTATAATTTAATTGCTGTCACAAATATAATTGTTTTAACACTAAAAATAAAAAAGAAAGAAAACCTGCCAAAAGTTGACACATCTGGTATTGTTATCTGTGTCACTCTCTCCTCAAAAAGAAGGGAAGAATTGTTTCCCCTTAGAGTCACATATTTAGTATTGAAGCTCCCAGAAGACTTCATGCTAACTTATGGTCAGACTAATCTTGTCTTAATGCACTTTTATTGATTGTACCTAAAGACCACAAAAATAAAATCTGCATTAGTTTTATTTCATAAGTAAACTGTCAAAACCCAGTGTAACCAATTTGTATGAGGCAAATAAAACCTTTTGTACAATGAAATGAGATTATGAATTTCATTGCAATGAAAGAAAGAAAATTTAAACTGCAAGGCCTTGTTAAAGGAACTTACTAAAACAAGAACCCTGTTATTATTAAGGAATTTTCCTGGTTGTCTTCAAGGTGTCATTTTTGCCAATTTTACTGACAGAGCCATTGCTCAGCTTGGCATCCTTAGAAAGCAGAACCTGAAGCAAAGGTTTACGTGGGACCCCATTACTGGAGAGGAACAAGCAAAGCAGAGAAGGAGGGAGGCCAAGTCAGTGATGAAGTACGGAGGAGGCCCTCGCTATGGGCGACTGGCTTCTCTACACTGTGGAGCCTTCTGAGAGGCCTTGTGAAAAATATCTCCAGACCATCACCCTGGAAGGGAAGAGGACATTTATTTAACCTACCACTGCCATTGATCATGAGGCATTGCAGCAAATTATTCCCTCAGAGTCCCTAGTCCACTTTTCCCTGCAGAATTTAATGTTACAGGTTGTATCCTAGATGCTGTCAGGTTGCCCCGCATGAAGTTGGGCCATGCCCTTATGGAAATGGTCATTTCAGTGGTAGCAGTACAAAAGACTAGAGGACCAAAGTACTACATAACAGCTGTTCAAAACAGCCAGTTTTGATGTAGGCTTGGTAGCAATATTCTCATATATAAGCATGGTTTCTAAAAAAAGAAGGACAAACAACAGACAATAAAAGAATCTTGAAAATAAGCAGACAACACAGGCAGAAAGAGTACTTTTTTTAAAAGATAGAGTGCAGATAACCAAAAGTTAAAATTTATTAAATCAATCAGAGAACAAGGAAAATATTTAGATTCAAAGGATCAATTAACTGTCATCCAGCCAACTTTTATGTAGCACCTGTATGTGCCAGGTTTTGTGCCAGATATCGAGATATGGTGGCTCACAGAGAGGATTTATCTGCCCTCCTTGTGAATCCACCAGGAAGACACACATTATTAAATAGTGTGCTTACACACATTACTTAATAATAAGTATAAACACACTGTTAAATAATGTGTGTGGAAAATGCTACAAAGGAGAATTAAAAGCACAATGACGGTATTTTGGGGGGAACTTTACCAGCCCTAAAGCCCAGAAAAAGAATTATTTAGAATTTATGTCAATTAAGATCATGCACTTGCCAACATGTCCTTACATTGGCAGCACTATAGAAACAACTCTGTAAGGTGTCATACCCTTGGTATATCTGTATTTCACAGCTGTGTTCATGTTGATGTGTGGTGATGTCTTGCTGAGTGGTGTTCATTATCGTTGTTGCATTTTTGTGTGCTTTCTCAAGAATGTCGGAGCTTAAATTAGAGCAATGAACAAACATTAAATTTATTGTTAAACTTGGCAAAAGTGGAAGTAAAATCAGGGACATGTTAGTTCAAGTTTATGAGGATAATGCCATGAAGAAAATGGTAGTGCACAAATGGATTGAACATTTTTCTGAGGCGATAGAAAGCATCACTGATGAAGAGAGGTCAGGGTGGCCAGTAATAAGCAGAACTGAGGAAAAAATTGCAAAAATTCATTGAATTGTTCATCAAAATCATTGACTGACTGTGAGAAGCATAGTAGAACAAATAAGCATTGATAGAAAAACAGTTAGGAAAATCTTAAATGAAAATCTTGACATGAGAGAGGTGTGTACAGAAATGGTCCCGAAGGAGCTCACCGAAGAAGAAAAGCAAAGGAGAGTCAAAGTTTGCCAAGACATTTTGGAGAGGCAAGACCATGTTTTGGGCCATGTTATCCCTGGTGATGATACATACATATACCAATATGACCCTGAAACAAAGTGTCAAAGTGCACAATAGAAGTCAGCTAATTCTCCATGACCAAAAATGTTTCATTAGTCCAAATCAAGAGTCAAAATAATATTGCTAACCTTTTTTGATATCAGGGGGATTGTTCATTATGAATCTGTACCAACTGGACAAACAGTCAACCAAGTTTATTCTTTGGAAGTATTGAAAATGCTGCACAAAAAAAGTTAGATAAAAACAACCGGAACTTTTCACCAACAACTCATGGCTCTTGTATCATGACAATGCACCAGCTCACACAACACTGTCTGTGAGGGAGTGTTTAGTCACTACACAAATAACCGTATTGGAACACCCTTCCTACTCACCTGATCTGGCCCCCAATGACTTTTTTCTTTATCTGAAGATAAAGGAAATATTGAAAGAAAGCCATTTTGATGACATTCAGGACATCAATGGTAATATGACAACAGTTTTGATGGCCATTCCAGTAAAAGGTTCTGAAATTGCCCTGAAGGGTTCACTAGGCGGTCGTGTCAGTGCATAGCTTCCCAATGGGAGTACTTCAAAAGTGACTGCAGTGATATTCAGCAAGGAGGTATGTAGCACATTTTCTTGGATGAGTTCCCAAACTTAATTGTCAAACCTCATATGTTTATGCAGACATGACAGGAGGTAAAAGAAGGTTGTGACTGTATTCCACACAGCTAGAGTAGTTACATCATTCATTGAATACTGTACCTCCCACAAACCTCTTAAACCCACCCACCTTTTTCCTCTCCCACTGCCACCATCACACAAGTGCATGAGTTTTGGGGTAAGGTGGGCATGGGGAGATGAGGCAGAGGAAGTTTCAAGAGAAAGTCCTTAAAGATTATAGGGACAACTCATTGGAGAAAGCAGCCCAGGTTAATCACACTTGCAAAGGAATTACACTGGAGGCATCTTTTAGAGGCTTTGGATATTTTTCAAGACCAAAATTTCAAACTTGAATTTCAATATATTCAGAAAAGAAGAGGAAAGTATAGGGACTTAGAGATGTCCCTCAGCCAATTATAGGGCCCGAAGAAGGCTACAGTGGTGTATCTTTCCAAGAGACAGACCTGGTTTTGAATGTGTCCTCCGATCATGTGTGTTTAATATTTAATCTGAAAATCGGTAACAATAACTAACTTTTATTGTGGGTTTACTCTATGATTGGCATTATTCTAAGTGCCCATTTGTTCTTTACAGAAACTCATTTATTTCACACAACAACTTGAAAGCTGCATGATTACATTACCCCCATGTTACAGATGAAGAAATTGAAACACAGAAAAAAATTAAGAATTTTCCCATGATCACCTGCCTTGTCAGTAGTACAGCCAAAAATGACCTAGATATCCTGATTCCAGAGCCCACAGATTCATCACTATTTCATTTAAAATGAAAAAACGTAATGTGCCACAAGATGATACAATATGTATTAAATAATCCCAACTCCCGTAGATTAGGAAATGTGTTAGATGCAGTTCTTTTAAAAGGAAAAAGCATAGATTTCACAATCAAATTCTCAAACTATACAACTTTCTAACTATCCAAACTTAAAGTTTAACTATAATTCAACAATTACAGCTCTCTGAGCCTCTGTTTCTTCAGAATGAAGGTAGTATTAATAATATTTTAGGTCAATTGCATGGATTAATGCCTAACAGAGGTCACATGCTTGGTAATTGTTAATTTTTCTCTACTTTTCCTTCGAAGATATTTAGAAGTAGGAACTGGGTAGAAGGAATTTTACTAGGGTGTTTAAACATGTTAACATCCTTATAAGGTGTGATATTTGACCGGTGTCTTGCTAAATGGACAGTTATTAAAATTGTTCCCATCAATAGTATATTCAGATACAACAAAGCCAAAACAATAGTGTAGCGGTTCCATATAAGTTCTACAATTAAGAAAAATACATAAAATGACGTAGAAGAATTCATCCATTCAGAAAACATTATAAATCAATATGGCAAGCTTGGAATACGAACAAGCGAAAGACATACTTGCTTTCAAACAAATATTTAAGGTGAAACAAAAATTGTGACTATTTAATGTTTTATTTCTTAGGCATATAGCCTCACATAAGTCAGAATATTAAATAGTAAAAATCACTTTTACTAAAGTAATAGAAAGTTTTAAAAGTCTCTAATTTGCATATATCTGTCATTTAACTATTATTCTTATGACCCTGGTGCTAGGTAAAGATTATTTGCAATTTCCATCATAAATATTTTTAGGAATCAAGGTTTAAAATTTCATTTATTGTATAAAAAGAAGTAAAGTGAACTGTGCTAACTTTATTAACATAAGCACCTGTCAAGTAATAATTTATTTTTATCTGAAATATAAACTTCAATAAATATTTACTTTCTGGGTAATAAAATATTATTTAAAACAACATCAATAATAACAATCACAGTGCTTTCATACTAAAATGCCCATAAAATACAATGTTTTATTATTACAACCCTAGTAATTTTATTTGAAACATTAAGGAGATAAAAGAAATACAATGGAGCAAAATTACAAAGTTCCAAAGTATATATTTATAAACCTGATTCTTAGATTTTCCAAAGCAGAAGAACATGTTTGTATTAACAGAAACTTGAAAATCACTTCAGAATTCTCACCAGAGATATCTTTTATTTAAATTAAGTAGTCTCTCTTATCAGAGTGATCTACTGTCTACAGTTTTAAACTTTTGATGTTTTTCTCTCTGTAAGTCTTACATGTATTACACTGTCTTAATATTTTATATATGTCAGGCTATTTTTTTTTTTTCCAGAGACACAAAGAGATTTAAGAAATTCCAAAATCTTCAGAACACAGGAGTTATTTGCTAGGTTTATTTTGAAGCTTGTATTTTCAGCTCTGAAAAATAAAAAAAAGAGGGAGAAAGAGAGAGAGAGACGTCAGAACTCAATAAACACACTTTGAAAATATTTTGGGAGTTTAAGGACAAGAACAAATGGTGATTTTCTTTAAAGGAATATGAAAAACATAGTTCTTCACCCTCCTCTCTTCCTTCCTCTGTCTTGCCTCTCTTGTCCCCCTCAGCCACCAATATTTGGTTGTAAAATGTTTGGGTGTGGGTAAGGGCCTTTCCAACCTTGTCTTGGAGAATGTTTGGTTATTTTGTATTCGATCTATTTAAAAGTTTTCTTTCTTTCCTTCATTTTCTCCCTCCCCCTCCTTTTCTTCTTCCTCTCCCTCCTCTTCTTCATTATGTTTTCATCTTAACATATCATATATTATCTAAAAGATACACTGAGGTAGCCCAGATGAATTTTCTGGCCATTATATTGTAGGAATTAATAAATCACCAGAATCACTCCTTGTAAAAAGCTGCTGTAAAAAAATCTAATATTTATATATTAAAAATTATTTTTTGTAAAATTTCAACATCCCATTTCAATAAAATTATACATGACTTCTGGTTTAGAAAGAAATTACCCTGCAATGCCTCAATGCTTGGATGAAGAGTGAAACAAATTTTGTTCTCTGGATACTTTTTCCATGTAAGACCAAAAGTTAAGAATTGCTGAGTGTTTCTTTTTCCATTTAGATATTCTGGTACTGTACTCAAATAGTCAAAGCCTTTCTTCTACTAATTGAATTGCCATTTCAACACCAGCAGGAGAACACTTTCATTAACTATTTTCTTAAAATTGTTAAAATAGGGTGCTGACTATAGGAAACTCAGCATTATCTCAAGGTTGACTCACCAATGCTACTCCTCCCATCTAAGTTGCTAGTCAATTGCCATATTTACCCTTCTCCCCAGTTGGGTGGGAGGCCAGCTTTTCACTGGAATTAAAGATGCAATGCCTGCTCCATAAGGCTTATTATCTGATTCTGAAACATCTGCTGGGAGAGATTAAAAGGTGATCTTATAATGAATCATTTAATAATTGAGTTAGGAAAAAGCAAATGAACTTTCATTGGTACTTGATATCATTTCTCATTCTCTCAAAGTGGCAGTGGACACAGTGGAAAGACAATTTCTTGTTGAAGGGGAGAGTATCAAATTTAGTCTGACATAGTGTTTTAGTAATTTTGTACTTGATCCAAAGTACTTACCAGGTCTCTCCTGTTGTATTCAGATAAGGGTTTAGTGATTTATTTTCTTAAATGCTGTTGCAGGGCCGACTTATCAATACTTGATGCAATGCTAGGCTAAGGTGAAAGAGACAAAGTGAATCCTGATTCTCACCCATCAATAGCTTTCAAAGGCGTACAGCCCAAGTTCAAATCTTTCTGGTGAACTCTGAGGCTACATTAACCACAGTTAGCAGGCTATTCTTAAATTTTCAGATGAATAGAGTAATTATATATCTCTGTGGTCCAATAGTACTACAATTATTATATACCTCTCCCTTTATCTAAGTTGTAAGCTCTATCCAAAATGCTATCTGATAACAGGTTCTGGCAGTAATCAAAGGGGGCACCAGTGGCACATCAAAACTGAGAACCAAGGGGTTCCCTGGTGGTATAGTGGCTAGGCTTCAGCTCTCTCAATGCTGCAGCCACTAAAAACAAACAAACAAACAAAACCCAAAAAACAAACAAACAAAAACAACAACTGAGAACCAAGCTTCAGGATGAATGGGTTTCAGCTGGCTTCCGCAGTTAAGTCATTTTGAACATAGTGCAATTACATCAGTGCCTAACTGTGATTTAATCATCAGCTAAAAATTCAATTGTCTTGACACAGAATTCAGGTCTAAAAGGAGAACTAGAAATAATAAGCAGATTTGAATGCTATGGTAGATTAATCTGAAATAGTTTTTTAAAATGTGGAGACTTGAAAAAATAAATGGTTTTATTAATGAGAATAAGTGAAAAAGCAAGACATATAGGAAGAAAATTGACATTAAAATTTGGGTTGTATTAAAGGAAGCATAATTTATAGCAATGGAGGGATAACCACATATATTGAGTTGGTGAACACTTACATAACAGCTTTTTCAACTTCAGAAACTGTTTTTTTTTTTAAATTTTTAATTAGGTCAGATTTTCTTTGCAATTATTTTCCTTGTAATACATATATATTGTTCTGATTATAAATATAATATATTATCTCCACTAAAAATTCACAAAATGCAGAATACCAGTGTAATGTGTGGGCAAACCAAGACTGTGTCTTCTGGGAATTGAGTTAAAAAACAAAACAAAACTGTTGTCTGTGTTTATGAGTTTTTGGTTTTTTATTTGTCTTGCTTCTTTGTTGCTTTCAGTTTTATATCTCACATACAAGTGAAGTCTGGTGATTCTTAATTTTCCCTGACTTATTTAACTTAGCATGATAATCTCAAGATTCATTTATGTTGTTGCAAATGAAACCTATGTAATTTTACGAACCACTGTCATCCCCAGTTAATTTAACTTAAACAAATAAAAAAACAAAACGAAACATCTTAATGGCTCTAAACAGAAATATATTGAGTGGACTGATGATATTAACATATCTGAAGAAAGTTTTCAAAAAAATGTGTATGTGAGTGTTAGTTAGGAGATGATTGATTAGTAAGGATAAATAAAGGAATAAAAGGAAGCAAGAAAAAATATTTTGGCGATGTCTATCCTTCTGAATAATAGCATTGGAAGAACCTATTCAGTCAGTCTTGAATACTTAAAGTCTTTCTCTCAGCTGCATCTCTCCTAGTGACTGGAACACATGAGCTCTCTGAGCCAGCTGAACTGGGGCCATTATGTATTCAAATCAGAGAACTACTCTCTTTGTTCTGATGGTTGTTTCAAGCTCACCAAACCACCTCATAATAAATAGGATTTCTACTTGTCTTTAGAGAGAAAGGATCCACTAGTTAGACTAACCACAAATGTTCAGTCTATCTGGTATCTTTACTTTTCTTGTAACAAATCTATTGACACTTCTTTTAAACATTGGTTTCTTAGGAATGTTGTGAACGAGTCACTATCCACTCTAAAACCCTAGCACAATCAACTGTCAGGCTTGCTAAACTGAGAGCAAGATTTTTGATAATGCTAAATTTATCCAATGCTGGTTGGCTTCTTCCAGTATGGTATTGGTGTATATTTGTATTCATGTACATTTTTTTTCCCATCAATAATTGTGCAAACAGAAAAGAAAAGAAAATTTCCGCTAGACTTAGAGGAGGTTTTAAGAGATAGTTTTTATGTTTTTAATACTTAAGGCATTTACGAATATAAATGTTTCAAATTTATGTATTTATTAGCAAAAAATAAAGTCCATAGTGAAAATTTGTAATTTAGTTGAGTCATGCATTTAAACAATGATCATTTAAAGGCAGATGTACAAGGTTTAGGAATTTTGTAGATTGACTATCTAAAATTCCCATCTCAGTCTCTCTTGGTTATCCTCTGTGGTGATATAATTAATCTTCTAAGGAATTTTATACATTATTTATAGATAACTAGGAAAGATAACTGGGTACCTTTTACCTTTCCTAATTATCCATAAACAATGTATAAAATTATAGTGGCAAGGCTAACTGCTAGTTCTCATGATGAAATTGGAATCATCTAAGGAATTACATAATATTAACAGTTCATTTGAAATTTATTGTATAAGCATTTTACCATGTCATTAAAATTATTTTAGACAGATTTATATAGGCAGCATAATGTTTTAGTATATACTATACTATACTATATTTAATTCAACAATTCCACTAGTTCTATTATCTTTAGCTCATTTCCCATACTTATTATTTTATTAAGGACTTAACAAATATATTTACATTTAAAAATGCTTGGGGTGCAAACAATTTTAAAAAATCTAAAATCTTTTCATTTGCAAAAAGGAGCTGTTTTCAGGTTTATGGAAATAGTCACCTGATTACAGGTGCTGTTTTACATAGCAGTCAATATTGACTTGGCTCACAGCCCTTGCAGACATAATTTCTAATAGACTTCATGCCTATCATAACCCTCTTTTCCATTTGGTATAGGGACTAGCACTTACTCAAACAAGCAAGGTAGTTATCAACTCTTTAAGATTCACCTGGAAACCCATGATATCCAGAAGTGTTTAAAAATATAACTAACAAGTACTTCTTTTCCACCCCCCCCCCACCAAGATTTTAGACAAGGACTACTACCATATTTCTCGCAACCTAATGAAGAAAGAGAGCAGGTGGAATCGTTTAAACACTTACTCTTTGATGTGGAGTATGAACAACATTAAGATTCCATCAAGGGATACTGATTAATACAGTTTCATTTCTGTTCCTGAGCTTTTTTGTTTTCACCTTTCTTTTAAGATGTGAAAGTTTCTTGGTTGCAGATTGTTTTGCTTTTTTAGTAAAGTAATAATAGTATTTTTGATCTTGGCTTTGTATCTTAGGCTCCTTTCCCGAGGTGCATTTTATGTCATTTTATAAACATCTGGTGATAGTTACTGTCTTTCTTTTTCAGAGACTATCTATGATGGACCAAAATTTTCTGAGTATAATAGTATAGAGATTTTTAAAAATTTGATAAATACTTTATATATATTAATATAGATCTAATTTTATTTAGGGTATGCATTATCTTTGATTTCCAAAAAATATATATACTCAAACATTTATTTGCCTATGGTTCTCATCTTGAAATAACTATCTTAATATAATTCCATCTACACTTTATATCTTGCTTTTTCACAAGGCAAAAGCTCCTTTCAGGCATCATTTAATTTATCTGTATTATTATCTTTTAGAAGTCTAGATACAAGTCATTTCAACACATAAATAATTTTTAAAATATAAATAGTTAATTTATAAGTATGCAAAAAATACCATTTAACATGTAATGCACAAGATTGAATATTTTCCATCAAATGGAAATATTTTTGTCTGGTCATGGTAATTTTTCTCACCTTGCAATGGCATCAGATAGCCTCAGTTCCATAAAATACCAGTTGTTAGGAACTGGAGGTAATTGCATTTATATCAGTTTTTGCATCTGTAAAATATGCAGAATTATAATAACTACCCATGCAGTTCTTAAGATAATCTGAAGGATATGTAAATCAGTTAGCATTGTCCTAGTTAAACAAACTGATAAAGAGAGCAAATATTTGCTATAATTATTATTATATTTGGCAGAATTAGGCTTCATGAACACTGGAAAAAGAAATACTATATTTTCAACTTGTAATATGTGTAAATAAGTATAATTAGGAGATCTAATGTAGCATATACTATTGTTATTTTAAACATGGTCAAATGTCCTAAAATTTGTGTTATGATGCTGAAATAAAATGTAAATATATTTCAGATTATATACTATGCTGTAGCTTTCCATAATTTAGGCTGGTATGTAAAAATAAACAACTTAAAAACTTAGCTCCAATTCTCTTCTCTAAATAGAGTTGCCACCTTAACAGTTTCTCTTGAAGCTTTAGTTATCATTTAGGAATATAATCTGAATTAAGTGTCTCTGTGTCATTTACTGGTCTAACTCATGCCTTTCATAGAAGTGTCTCAATCATTACTAATTGAGGGCTCACAGTGTGTATGGTTCTGGATGAGCTATTTTAATTTAAAAGGTGGAAATGCATTAAATACCTCTGTCATTTAGCTTAACTTAAAGTAGTTTTTGATAATCAGACTTAATCAGAACAATTTTAGTTCTCTTTTTATGCATTTGCTAAAACTTTGCTTGATGATTTCTTCTTTCATTCATTCTAAAACTATGATTAGTGCCATTATGAGTCAAGCACTGTGCTCATACCAGAGAATACAAAGACAATTTTATCACAACCCTTACTCTTCAGAGGCTCAAAACCTGGTAGTGGAATCAGTCAAGGAAACATACATTTATATTGATATAAGTAAATAAAATGCCTCTGGAGGACGGAAGAAAGAGAATTTAACTTTGCCTGAAAAAAACCACAAAGGACTTACAGAAGGAAAGATCTTTAAGGAAGATTAAATGGCTTTATCTATTTTGATACCAATAATTGATTCCACTAGAGAAAATTTTGAAAATGAAATTAAGCTGAAAGATTGAATTAAACATCCATGACTCCTTCACTCAAGGGTAATAATTGCCTACACGTTGAGGAATATCTTTCTTTTCAGTGTGATATATGTATATATATGAGGTGTGATTAAAAAATAATGTGGTGACAGTGAATGCTGTTGCCAAATGCCACAATGGAAGGCATGGATCTTTGATATGGGAAGCAGTGTGTCGAACCTTAGTACAGTGTGTGACACGTTCCAACTTGCTCAGTGCAGTCGGTCAGTTGTGAGGTACAGTGGAGAGAAGGTGTGTTTTAAAGTGTGCCCATAAATCACAGATCAGGAACAATGCATGAACACAAATCTCTGTCAAATAAAACATTATGGTGTGTGCTCATCCACCTTATGCACCGGATCTGGCACCACGTAACTTCTGGCTCTTCCCCCAAGTCAAAATGGCCATGAAAGGTAAATGTTTTGAATTGATTCAGGACACCGAGGCAGCTACAACAGCACAACTAAAGACACTCATGAAAGAGGACTCCAGAACTGCTTCAGAGAGTGGCAAGGACGATGGGACAAGTGTGTTTGAAGCAGGGGGAGTGTTTTCAGGGGATTTATGGCCATGTGTCTTTTATTTAAACATTTACCATATTTTTCATCACACTTGTGTGTATGTATACTCACACTGATACATACACACATATGTAAAACATAAAGGTGTGCATATATATATACACACATTTCACATAACAGAGTCATAGGGACTCATACAATTATGCTCTGTGTAGCATTTAATACTTTTTATTCTTCCTTAAGAATTTTTCTTAATCATTTTTCCATATAAGCACATATTCACTTCAAGTGATTTTCTAATTAATGGCAAAAATCCCATGATACAAATATACTTTTAACTAATTTATTTTATTTAACTAATTTCACTTTGTTGAGCATTTAAGTGCTTATCAATTTCTCCTCCTGCAATGAGCAACCTTGTAGGAAAGAAATTAGGAGTATTGCTTATTATTTTATAAGATAAATATCTTAAAAAAGAATTACCAAATAAAATGGTATGTATTTTAAACACTGTTAAGTATTGACAAATAATTTTTTAGAAATACATATAAGCCAATTTTTAACCCCATCACAAGCTTACAAATTTACCACTATATTTATTTAAAAAGTTTTTATATTAATTTAAGAAAACATTTATTTATTAGGTAACATTTTTTGAGTTTCTAGTGTTAAAAAAAAACTTCACAGTCAAAAGCTTTTCTGAAATAATGAGTTTATTGAGCCATATGATACCCAGAAAAGGACCAGGTCCTGGGGCATGCTGTCTAAACCACCAGCAGAAGGGCCAGATGGAGAAGACGACATGCTCACCATACTGGAGATGATGGCCACTTTTGCACATTAAGAAAAACTTAAGTTCTTTTGAAATAATTTACCTTAGCTATAGATAAAAGGGAATGGGAGAAGTTGAAATGGGGCTAGAAAGAAGTGTTTCCTTGTTTGGAGTGGTTGTGGGCAATAGTCCAGAAAATTCACGTGTAAGCAGCATGTAGTGGTGCCCGACAGTTGGCTCTTCGGTTAGTCTCCCTAGATAGTGGAGAAAATAGCCACCTAGAAGTTCAATTGAAATTTGAAAATATATTCAGGAATGTAAATAGTCTTTTGTTAGGTTTTCTCTGCAGTTAACAGATGAACATCCAGGCGAAAGGGACAGCATAAACAGAAAGATACAAAGGGCAAGAAGCAACATGGATTACATGGGGGAATGGAAATAGTTAAGTTTTGAGACACTGAAGTGGGCAGCCAAGAAGTAAAAATGCACAGGGCTGAAGAGCAAGTAAGGGTCCCTGGTTACAGGTTCCTCAAGTGCAAATATACCCTTAAAGTGGTAAGGGAATATTTTAGAGTTTTAAACTAGGGGATTAAAAGGTAAGATTTGCATTTTAAATAAATCATGTAAGTGCCTTTGTGACGAATGAATTTGAGGAGAAAGTGCCTGGAGGCAGACCAGTTTCAGGATCTTAGTGTAGTTTTCGCAAGAGATGCCCACTGCATTCATTTTTGGTTTCTTATAAAACCTTTTTTACAGAAAATAACTAAGATTGTTTTGATTTTTATTTCAATTATTATTGGAGAGAGCTATTTGCTTTTCTTTCCTTGCAAGTTGGCATATATAGAAGTATCTTTGTTTAATTTTCTAGTGCAGCCTGTATTGCTACTGATTTGGAATGTCTATATCCAACAAATTAAGGACATACACATTTTCCATTGGATATTTTTTTCTGAAACTTTATGCTCTGAAGATAAGTATTGTGTTTTAGACATCTCCTAGAGAGGAATATTGGAAGATGCACTTACTAAGTTTACTTTTTTCCCAGTCTATGACAGATGATTTTTTTTATTAAACATTAGCTTGGCAGGTCAGAATCCTTAACAAAAATCTTAATGTACATGAACTAGTAATTTATTTTTAATCTATTTCGTTTTGGCTTTGTGGACTCTACATTAATGTTAATGAAGAATTTATATTTTCTAATTAATTAAAACTATAGTGCAAGAGTATTTTCATGGAGTTCTGAATTCTTTCAGTTTAATTTTTTAATAGAATTTTTGTTTCCACTTTTTAAAATTTTTATTAAGTTTGTTGGGGTGATATTGGTTAATAAAATTATACAGGTTTCAAGTGTACAATTCTATAATACATGATCTATATGTTGCATTGTGTGCTCACCACCCAAAGTCACATCTCCTTTCCTCACCATATATTTGACCCCCTTTACCCCATTCTATTGCCCCCCTCCCCTGCTTACCCTGTGGTAACCACTCTACTGTTGTGTGTCTATCAGTTTTTGCTTGTTTGTCTTATTCATTTGTTGCTTTCAGTTTTATATTCCACGTATGAATGAAATTATATGGTTCTAGACATTTTCTGCTTGACTTACTTTGCTTAGCATAATAATCTCAAGAGCCATCCATGTTGTCATAAATGGCAGTATTTCATCTTTTCTTATGGCCAAGTAATGTTCCATTATATATATTTGATTATGGAAACTTTTAAATTTAACACTCATTAATAACATCAGGGATTTGGGGTGAGGGGGGCAGGGGGAGTAGTTCCCTGGCTGGGACTCGAATCCAGGCTGTGGCATTAACATCAGGTTTTACAATATTCTATGGAATGTTGAGTACTATACTCTGAAACACAGGTAAAAAAATGTCTCATTTCACAAATAGTCACATGCTTGTGCCTAATTAAGCTTAACCCTACCAGACCTGAACCTAACTGTCCCCTATACCTGGGCTCCTGAGCATTAAAGAGAAGAAACCAACATGATAGAGAAAAATGTTAGTTACATGCACACACGTGGTTAGAATGAGATGGAGCCTGGAGACACTGTAGAAAATAGGTCTGCCTTTCACTTCAAAAATTAGGTACAGCGGGCGGTATAGCAGCAGAGTCGGAAATGACCGACAAATCGCTACAGCGGTCTGGTGGGGTTAACATGGGTTTAATAATCAGGGCTTTACTCTTCTTCAAGCAGATGTATGTTTCAGAGGTTTTCAGATACCTGCTGATTAGAGTCTGATCAACTGTTTAAGACTCACAGTGAAGCACATGAGGACAAGGAGCTGCTAAAAGGCAGATTCCAGGGCTCTATTGCTAGGGCTGTTGATTTTATAGGTTGGGACCTAATATCTGCATTGATAATTACAACAACAACAGAATATCCCTCACATGATTGTAAGCCAATAAACATTAAAAGATATATAGCTATGAAGTCAAAGGTATATAGCAGAAAAAAATATCTGAATTGTGAACTAAATCATGCTTAGACTCTAAAAAAATTGTGACTGGGTCAGATGATGGAAAGGGAATTGAATAAAGAAAGAAGTGCTTAAGCCAGTAATAATAACATTTTTCTTTGAATAACTCTTAAAGTGAGAATCTTCCCCTGAAGAATTGTGCAGTACGCTGGAGATTTCTGATACTTACACACAAAGGAAAAAAATTAATACAATACAAAACAACAACAACCAAACAAAGTGGAAACTCAGGAGGGATCTCCTACGCAAAGAAAGACCTAAAGGATGTAGTATTTAGATTAAGCCTTTAGTGACTCTATAATAGGGGAGCTGAAAAAAGAACAATGTATTTTTATACGAAAGAAACAGCATGAGCAAAGGAATAGGTGGAAGAAAATATGGGAAAATGTGAGAACCTTTTCATGAATGGAAATCTAATGAAAATAGCGCAAAATTGCATTTGGTCAATAATACGTAGCCAGAGTTGGGTTGTATTTGAACTGAAATCATGTTCAGTAGGAAGTCACACAAGTTTCTGTGTAAGAATACACAATCAGAGAAAATAGCAATGCTGTAATTCATCTTAAAAGGCTTTAGAAGCAAAATCCATACTGCTTTACGATGGGATCCCCAAGAATCTCAAATTTTGTGCAGATATATGTGTTACCTAGTAATCTCTTTCCTCAGGGAGTTTAGCAGGGTTAGTGTCAACTATTAAGAACTCATTTGAGAAATTTGGTATATAATCAAAAGAGGCTTTAGGTCCCTTTCACTACATTGTAAAAATTTCCTTAAACTGGATAAAGATCAAAACAGTAAAGGTCTTCATGACCAAGAAGCTCAAACAGTAGCAGAGAAGGTTACATATTTGTTTAATATTACATATAAACAGACAGTTCCAAATCTGTCCAAATATTTATGATAAAGTACCTTGTAGTTATTTGTCTCAAATGTAAGGAAAGCATCCTTGATTTTCACTTTCCAAGAACATGATACTGAAAGTTGTCTACAGGCCTGTATTCTTTTGGAATATTTAATCCTACTATATGCTTACATTTAATTCAAAGAATTCTATGCAAGTGTAATCCATTTGACTGCTAGATTTTACTGCAGGTGGTTTTGGACGAGAACTAATTTGGGTCCAGGATTAGCTGGATGTGTTAGAAGGAACAATTCTCTAGATTGCTGATTTTGATGTTAATAACCCAGATGTTAGTAAAAGCTGCCAGCTGGGAAAACAATGACCAAATTCTCTGCATATGTACTCTAATGATGATGAGTGAATTATTTGACCACAACTTGCATTCTTGGCTTAACTGACTATTAAGGTTTGTAACCTCATTGCCTCAGTTTAAGACAGTGTAGAAATTTAACAAAAGTGGGTGCTATTAAAAAAATCCACTGTTTGTTTGCTATGTTTGTATATCCAAAATATGAATTGCCTTTGTGTTTGATTGTTTCATAAGGAATAGACTTAAGTTATGCATAAAAAGTCTAACTTAATTTCACTTATCCTGCTCTAAGAAAATAAAGAAATGTAGCATGGTGATCTACAGACATAGCCCCCAATGGCACCACTACCCAATTTTTAACAGAGATGCTTCATGAAATCATTTGATCAAATATAAAAGGGCCAACTTTTGAAATGATGGTGCTTCATTTGTCTTAGGCTGTGGTCTCTTTTCTTTATTACACATCTACGAGAAACTGTAAGTTAAAGATATGGTAAAATAAAGCTTATTCAGCAAGTAAAAATAAAGTGAAAAAAGGTAATAAACATGCTGGTCATTACACAGTTAATTTAGTTGTGTTGTGTACAGTCTTAAAACTATTTATCTGTCAGACCTAGGTGTCTTTTTCTTTTTCATAGTCTGAGACAATGTGATCTGTAGCTACATTGTTTTATATTTTTCTGCTAACATGTTTTCCATCGTGTAGATCAAATCCATTGGGAAGATGTTTAAAATGAAACCACTAAAATCTGTGTAGAATTTGAACTCTTAACTCATAATAGTGGATTTGTTTATTTATTTTTCTTTTTGGAGGGTAGTGAAGGAGAAAAAATCATGTAATTAGAATATTTTTCAGGCTTAATAGTATGTGAATACTTTTTTCAATAGCTTATCTAATCCTTGTGAGCAAGATGTGAGCTAAACACTAAGTAGATCATCAACTTCTCAAATCTATTGATTTATACATAGATGAAAATAGAGAAACATTATAGTCAAGCATATTTTATAAATTCTCATCTTTGTGCACAGCATGAAAACATTTCAGAGCTTCTCAGATTGATGATGAGAAATGCCTCATTAAATAACATAGAACCCCATGCAGTATTATAAAAAAAAAACACATGGACAGTATTATGAAAATGATTCTTTAAATCAGGCAAAGAGAAATTTCTATATAGAAACTAGGAAATGTGTCTGAAACCTGAAAGTAGGATACAAAACCTCTTATGTTAAAGTGGATTTAAAAAAGTATCTTTATGTACACATAGTATTTCATTATATAAACTAGTAATAAATCAATGAGATATATGTATTAATAGCACAATATGACTAGCGTACATTTTTTCTGTTTTTATCAGATTATACTAAAACATAATGTTTGCAATAGGTTTTGAGGAGATGCCAATTATCAAGCTAAAGAAGTTCTTTTCTATTATTTTCCAAAGGTTTTTCATTATTAGTGATTGGTACTTTTCAGCATTTAAAAAAATCATTAAATGGATTTTCTCCTTTAATCTATTAAAAGCACGAGTTTTATTATGAAATTTCTGGAGTTCAAGGATTAAACCTTAATTAGCCATAATATTGTTATGTATATATTTTCTATTTGACTTGCTAATATTTACTTGAGATTTCTACAACTATGACACTAGAAAATTTGGGCTACATTTTTTATTTTGCATTTTTGCCTTGCTCCATCTTGGTATTAAAATGAGATAAGCCTAATAACATTTAGGAGTCCTCAAATTCTGATTAGATTCAGGACATTTGTTGAAGTTTTGGTAATACTTATAAATCTTCAAATTCTTGTGCATTTTGGAGGTGGATTTTAAAAAACTATTGATTATTATTTTTAGATGTTATTGATAACTGTGTATTTTGTATTTATATTTAGTTAACTTTGGAAGCTTATTTTCCATAAAATTGCCTTGCAAATAATTTATTTACATTCATGATTCCATTAGGATTTCTCAATCACTCTATTCTCTGTATTTGGATGTCATTTAAAATCCACTGGTTTAAAAAATAAATAAATAAAATCTACTAGTTTGTTGATAGAGTAGTTGATTGGTTTGAAGACTGAAAAATAATCAGAAACAGGTAGACTGAGGAAGAACACCAGAATTTGATGTGCCACTAAACCAGTGTTGAATTTACAATTTTTTTCCAGTGCTCCCTGGACTGAACTCAACATACTCAGATATATGGAAATAAGACCTGTGGCTGACATAGAGAGAACCTCAGGAGAAACCCTTTAGTTCTGGCTCTAGGAGTGGAAAAAGGAGCTCCTATGTTAACAGAAAGTGAGGTCCCATTTTGTCATCTCTTCATTCCTTTTTCTCTATTGCCTTGCTCTCCAGGTCCACAGCTGTGACAGCAGTAAGACTAGTGCCACTGTGATCCTGCAGGACCCAGCACTCTGAGGGTGTGGAACCTCTTTGTCTGTGTGATGAAGCTGTAGTTATAAGACAGCAGGGCAGAACCTCATTGCTTTTATTTGTTTATTATTTTCTGTTCTGTTGACACTTGGCTCTGGGCATGACACAGTTGTGGAAGGGAATGGATCCTAGCCAGAAGAATTTCAGGGGAAAAAAAAAAAGAAATTTCAGGAAATCAGAAATTATCAGAATAATTGCAGAAAACAGGAGCTCTGGAGAATGACCCATAAACTTGTTAAGGAACTCCTGGGCAGATGCCAGCTTATACATTCTCGGACTTGAACCTAATTTTTATACCAAAGACATTAAGCCTGAGCTAATGCACAGACTTTATGCAGATGTCAAATGAACCAGTGAGTGGTATACCCATGGGACAAATGGGAAAAACTGTGCAAAATCTATAAAAACTAAACTGATATTAGAACCACAGCACAGAGAAGGTAAGTTAGGATTGGCAGGTTAAGAGCTGTCAAAACATTCTGACCTACAAGTTGATTGTCCATCAACATACACAAGAAATTATCGACATTATCCATTGGACTTATACAAGGTCCAGAGGCTTATAATGTAATATTCAGATTGGCTGGGATAAAATTCAAAATTACTTGGAATGAAAAAAATGAAAATCTCAATTTTCAATGAAAAAGAAAATCAACAGTTTTCAAAATGAGATGACATAAATATTGGAATTATCTGACAATATTTTTAAAGCAGTCATAAAAATGACAAGTTCGCAATTACATACATTCAATAGATTAAAATAGAACTCATCAGGAAAGAAATGAAAGACACACAAGAAAGTAAAATGAAAATTTTAGAACTAGGAAAGTCAAATAGAAAAGTTTTGAATGGACTCAGAAATAGAATGGATATAATAAAGGAAAAAGATTTTGTGAGCTTGAAGACAGATTAATAAAAATTTTCTAATCTGAATGGTAAAAGAAAAAACACATATTTAAAAATCAACAGAGATTCAGGGTCTGTTTCATGACAAACGGGGTACCATTTTGTTTCATCAGAGTCCCAGAAGGAGAGAATCTAGGAAAATATTAAAATAACTGCTGAAAACTTCTGAAGCTTGGCAACACATACACAAATTCAAGAAGCTGAGCAAATCCTTAACAGGATAATCTCAAAGAAGTCTATGCCCAAGTACAGTATAATCAAATTACTCACAAAGATAAAAAACATTAATATAATAAAGTTTAACAAAAATTGAAACTAACAAATGAGAGTTCAAAAATCTCTAACCTGGATTTCATAAAGCACACTTAAAATTATTCTTGAATTTATGAAAGAAATCCAATGGGAATTAAAAATTACTTTCAGTAGAATTACAATCAAGGGTAGTGTTTAAATAGTAAAATCTATAGGAAGAAGACAAAATAGTATTTTGAGGACTACATTACATTTATTGAAATTGCAAATATTTTAACAAAAGCTGCTACCCAGAGAAAGCCAGACAGAAAGTTAAGGGCACAGTCCTCCAGATTGCCAAGCCTGCCCAAGATTTTTGACTCCAACTGCCTGAGAATAAAGTCTAAGTACAAAGTTAGAGGACAGAGTTCACACAAGACACTCACTTCTGAGGATTTCCCCAAACAATCCTCAGGTTCAATATTTCAATAGAAAATCTCAGAGAACTTATTGAAAGCTAAGGCCAATCCTACTCTTAAGGAGTAGGAAGGAGTATGGATTGTTTCTAACAAGAAAAAGGTACCACTGAAGATTTTTAAGCAGAGAAGTAACATGTTTGATCTGTATTTCAGAACCCCTAATTCTGCTGTGTGGAGTTTGGATTGAAGAGGGGAAAAGGGGACAGGAAGACATACTGATTAGAGCCTGAATTGGTGCAGATAAAACAGGAATATTTACTTGCTTATTTCTAAATATGTGATGATATGTGAATGTGGTTTATCTGAGTTAATTTTTCTGCTTTTAAAATTACTTTTAGTTAATTATCCTGCATTTGCCTATTAGCATAATGTGATCTAATTTCATGTTTAATGTAAATAGCCCTAATCACATAATTTGTGTTAATGACATAATTAGATGATGTACAATTATAATTTTAATGATGTCATATGATCTTTATAAGGCATGGTTAAACATAAGACTACCACACAGCAGGGATGTGCCCCTTGAGGTCAGAGACTGTGGGAAATGCAAGGGACCATAGATTGCCTACTTCAATTCACTCATTTAACAACAATATTTTATCAGAGTATGAAATGGACATTGACATAACATCTTCCTAAATTTATTTTTCATCTCTGTACACAAAGTGAGACTAATTATTAAAAAAATAAAAGGGAATAAGACCTTCGAGGAATGTACTTGTCCTATGAAAAGAGAGGAATTTCTTAGGACAAAGCATAGCTAGATTGATACACAGGATGTTTTTCAGTTAACCTAATTAATTAATTTATTCATTCATTTGACATTTACTGGAAATCCAATTATTCTAGGACTTTAACCCATGTCTGCTTTACCACAAAACATTAATTCTGAAACTGTATAGTGTACTGTCTCTCATGAATAAGACCAGACCTACCATAATAGAAGGGGAAATATATATGAGTCACACAATACAACGCAGATCATTCTGTAGTAGGACAAAGAATTAACTAGTACTGTCCATGACTGAATAATGAAATGTGCTTTCAGAAATTTGGGAAGGTTCTATAGAAGGGATGATAAAGAAGTTACATCTTAAAAGGCAAGCAGGAATTTAACTGATAAAGTGGAGAAGACATGCATTTCTGTCGGAGATAGCAGCTTTTTCAAATATAAATTATTGTTATAAAGCCTAGTGTGTCTGAGTGACAAATCAAGAGTTGCATGAAGTGAGTGATGATGTTGGGGCTAGAATACACAATAAATCATTTGACATACTAAGAGTTTTGAGTTCTACTTTAGGTACAATGGAAAACTGATACTTTTAAATCTAGAACATTATGGGATTAGCATTGTGTTTTAGAATGACAACTCTGGATACAGTGTGAGGGTTGCTTAGAGGCACGACATGAGTTAGAAAACAGTGATGCAGAAGGTTTACAATAATTAGTTGAAACAAACTAGTGGGATGAACTGAGGATATTGAAATGAAAACGAAAATGAGTATATAAAATGTGTGCATTTTCCAGTGATATTATCAATATAATATCACAAATACAGGTAGATATCAAATCTAATATCATAGATACAGAAAAAAACAAAATTAAGACAGCATAATGAGTGGGGAATGATAGTGGGAAGGGGCAGAGGAGAATCACTGTTAAATCAGTAATAGTAATGTTAATAATCAATTATCAAACGCAAATATGTACACTTAGAACGTTTCCTTTTCAACACTTCTTGCTTTCCCCTATAAATCCAAGTGCTTTCTCTTCACTTTAACTACATTTGCTAATACTAACATTACTTTTAAAAAATATTCATAATAACTTCAGATTTAAATGAGGAATGTTGTATTTCCCCATTAAGTAACATACTAGTACTAGCTTTTTTATCTATACATGTGTCTGTGCTTTGTAAATGTGCCTATATACATGTACAAATTCAGATTAATGATTTGTCTATTGATACCCATTTTATTGTTTTAATAAACATTTTTGAGAATTTTCTGGAATCTAAAGAGGTGATCTTATTATTTGTTCCTTAAATCTGCTATTGTACCATTAATTGATTTCCTTGATAAAAAAATTTTAATTCCTGCTTTGCATTCTGAAATAAACTGTACTTAATGTTATCTTTATAATATATATTTGATTTGATTTTCAAATAACTTTTAACATTTTACATTATTCATAAATAGTATTCTCTTCCTCTATATCTCTATAAGGTTTCAATTTATAGTTGCTTCATAAATTTTTCTTATGTTACAGTTCACTGAAATAGTTAAGTAGCAGAGATAATATTTAAGTTTTTGGATATTTGGAAGCATTCCCAGAAACCACCAGTGGCTTGTTACTTTAAGGAGAAGGGGGGGTCCTTAAAAGCTTTCTCTATTTCTTTTATGAATATTATTCTTTTAGACATCTGATCGTCATTGGGATTTTGTGTATTTCAAAAAAATATCCAATTCATTTGGACTTTCAACTTTATTAATGTAGATTTGCACAATGTAATTTTCTATAAGGTTATTTTTATTCCAGTAGTTATTTTCCAGTTTTCATTCTTTTTAAAATATATTTATGCTTTTGATTTTTCAAATGAAATTCTTTAGTGGTTTATTTGATATTGTTTTTAAAAACCAGATTTTTTATTTAATTATTAGATCTATATTTCTTTTCTGTTATTACTTTCTGCTTTTAATCTTTATCCTTTACTTTTTTAACCTGTTATTTTTTACCTTTACCTTTGCTAATCCATTAATTTAATAATTTATTTTTTATTGACATATGTATTAATATTTAAGGCCATGCATTAAATATTCATTCTAGTCTTCTAACTATACCTCAATTTTGCTTTTAGTCTTAGCTCTGAATTTAAATAGTGCAAAAAAATTAAAAGAACTAAGAATGAAAACAAAGAAATAAGTAGAAAGAATCAGAGAAAAAGTGAAATGTATAGAAGATTCAAAATAGTTATAATTGCCTAAAAAGAACAAATAAACGAACATGAATCATAACTAAAATTTACAATTATAATTCAAGAAAGCTTTTATTATGTTAAAGTGGACCTGATTCCTGAATGATTCTACTGGGACTCTTTCTGGGAAAATTGACCCAGGATGATGCTAGATATTATGATAAAAGGAAAAAAGTTAATTTTTAAGAAAAATTTCAATTTGTTATTCAATACCTTAACAGCAACATATGTTTAAGGCATCATTGGAAGAACCTTTAAAACAAATTTAAAGATAGAAAGAATAGGAGGTTCCCTGGTGGTGTAGTGGCTAAGCTTCAGCACTCTCAACACCACAGACTGGGTTCGATTCCCAGCCAGGGAAATATGCCCTCCCCCCAAAAAAAGATAGAAAGAATAAATATTCTATAAAGTAAATGAAAATCAAACTTTTCAGCAGAGGAAATATACATGGAAGAAAGCAGAAGAAATTTGAACACAATTTTAAAAAAATATAACTAAACTTAAATTGCATATATGAGATAACACCTTGGATCAGAAAGTCAATGATTCAGAATAAACAACTAAAATGAGAGAGGACATTATAACTATTCATAGAACTTTGACTTTGAAACATGCACATTCCTCTATATTAAAAATAACATCACATTAAAAATACAGAGGAAGAAAAAACATCAAAATTAAGCACAAATAGAAAGACATGTGTCTATATATAAAATAAGCACAAAATTATTTCAAGAGGTTTTGGATAAAATACTTTGCACTCTCTTAGCTGGGCATCTTCTAGGCTTAAAAATATCTGCATTTTCAAATTTTATTATTTGTAATCATTGTGAAATTTTGATTTGAAATTATTTTATGTAAATTCCAGAAAGAATGAAATTGGTATGTTAATGTTACTAGAGTCATTATATTTCAGTTTAAAAGAGATACAATTATAAAATCAGAAAGACATGGAAAAATATTGTCCTTGATTTTGGAATATTCAATTGGAAATATCAGTATTAACTCATATTTATTTCTTTAATCTCCTGTTGTCCAACAGGGCCCATTCTCTATGGCTGACACTTTTTCTGGCTCTGGATATAGTCTTAGTATGAAACAAAACGTACCCATTGCTCTCAGACAATAAAAGTTCTGTAGTCACTTTAATCAAATATCAGTCTATTCAATAATAATATGCAGGTCAGTGTAATCATCAATACTCTAATCTTTATTTTAATTTTAATTCCCTACCCAGTTTGAGCCAACTGAAGGCTACAAAACTGCATGGAAAAGGGGAGAATGATCAAATTATTCTCTCTTCAAATCTACTCATACTTTTCTTCCTAGTTTGCTAATTGTTCTGACATATCCAGTATCAAACATGGGGGTGGAATAAGGGTCAATGGGCCAGGAAATTCTCATTTAACTTTCTGCTTGTAAACTGGATTTGGCACTTTCTTGTTGGGGGTGTGACTAAAGTCATCCTTTCTTTCTTGGGGGCCAGGGGGCTCTGTTGTTTCCTCTACCCCACTCAGCAGACCAGACTCCAATACCGTCTGGACAACCAATAGTAACTAGACCTCCACAGCATTTGTCTACTGTATTTTTTCTCTTGCAGATAATCTTCTTTGGAAGACTATGAAACAACTCTGCATTGTTTCTTTTCCATATGTGGCCCTTAACCAACTCTCCAATTTGCTGACGTGTTGCTTTAGCCAGAACCTTGCCTTTTAAATAAATTCAAAATAATTAACATAGTTTTGCAAAAGAATTACATAGCCCACCCTTTTCTTGGTCTCTCCAGTCTCATTTAAGGGTAAACCTGGATAGTTATCTAAAGATTACAGTGCTGCCAAGGTAAGAACACAGTGGTAATTTTGGAATCTTAATTGTCAGATTCGGGGTACAATGACAACTCTGATGGCCATTCTAGAAAAAGAGTTTCAAATTGCTTTGAAGGATGGACTAGGTGCTGACATTGGTGCATAGCTTCCCAAGGGGAGTACTTTGAAGGTGACCTAAGTGATATTCAGCAATGAGGTATGTAGCACATTTTCTAGGATGAGTTCACAAAATTTGTTGTCTGACTATATGTATGTAGTGTGTGTATATATATATATATATATATATATATATATATATATATATATATATATCAGTTCTTCTAATTCACAGAACAAAATGTCTTTAAAATCTTATTTCCAACTCAAAAGGAATTTCTGAAATTTAGAATATTTGATTACTAATCTCTCTTTTTTTGGAGGTCTTAAAAACAGGCATAATTTTCATTTAAAATGTTTTCCTCTTTTAACTGGAGAGAATGAAAATGTATGACAAATGTAGAAATTCTATTAGCTTCACCAATGGTTGCTATGTAGCTGCAGATAAGTGATTGCTCTTTAATAAACTGAGATGAGAATCTCAATCATTAATAAAATTTGTCAGGTGTGGAAGAATTCCAGATGCTTGAGTAATTTTTCTCAGCCTCCTGCATAAGTAGAAATCACCTGGGAAATACAGTTAATTGTTTGTAGCATGAAAATTCCTAAATGCAGAATTATGAACAAAATATAACTGATATAATTTGCATCCTATAATTGCAGAACAAATAAGACTTGGGGAAAATGAAGAGATCAGATTGAGGATTGGTTAGGATATGAAGTAGTACTGATAGAAAAGGAAAAGCAATCAGATGATCCATGATAGATGATGGGAAATAATGACTTGCTTTTGAAAGTGCAATGAGCTGGCTTGGATAGGACCCTGAGCTGAAACCACATTCCTTTGTGTCCCCAAAGGGGTACATATAGTGAACCAAATTGAGTGCATTTTGGCACAGTACATTTGGAATGGCTTCCCCTCCAACAGGTGATTAAAACAGGACAGTGGATTAGACACGGTAAAGATGTTTAGAATTTGTTCTCATTCATATTCATTAAAAAATAGAACGTACCTCACCTAGGAAGCACTTTATTATTAACCCGTTTTGTTCAGTTTATTCTTCTATTGTAACCTCTCAGCAAAAAGAAGAAATTGTGCTTAAATAACATTAGTTAAATTCTATTTATTAGATTATTACTTTGAAATTGTCTCTTTTTATTTGTTTTACCCAAATACTCAAGTAAATAGATACTTTAAAGGCTATGGTAAGGAAATATGTTTTCCATTTTTTTTTTACATTTTTCCCCTTTTTTCTATTCCTTTTACATTTTTTCTGTACCCCAGTACCTGGTACAATGCTTTTTACATAGAAATTAGATGGCTTAAATTAGCGAATTGAAATTTTTATTGAAACTCATGCACATATAGCAAAAAACAGCTCTATGTAATAGTTTTTTTTAATCAACCTGCCGCTAAGTTTAAAATATAAATAAATCCAAATTGTTGTATTTAAAAAATATGACATTTGTTAATCACATAGATTCATCTTCCACTTTTTAAAATCGAAACCCCTAATAACAGCTTGCAGCTGTTGAAAATTCAGAGTGCAGTTACTAAGTGTACAAGTTGTTGACAGCTTTAAACAGCAATTTTTTAAGATGTCATTTCCTATGTACTTGGGGGAGTCAAGTTAGACCTTTTTTACTATTAATCTTGAGAAATGTAGCACTATAGGATCTACAAGAAGAACTATATGTATAGTTCACCATTATATTCCAAATATTAAAAGGATCAACTGCTTTGTACAAAGTGAGGTTTATACCACATTAAAATTTCAGGACTCACTAAGAGGGCTTCAGGAGCTCAATTAGTAGTGTTTTCCTTAGAGAAGGTGATAATATTGACCTGTTTCATAGAATTACTCGTGTAATAATAGCTAAAAATTATTTCTAAATCCTTAAGACCTGTAAAATCTTTTATCAATAACCAGGTTAAGCTACAGTTTCACTTATCTAATATTAATTTCTCTCTGAACCATGTTTTGTTGGGGGGTTGAAAAGTATTCTTTATAGTAGAATGCCTTTGAGAAAACCATATTTTAATTTAATCAAAAATGTATAAATAAAAACATAAAAATACAAAAGGATTAAAAATTTCAAAATGTGTGTGTGTGCACACACATGTGGGCTTTAATAAACTCATTTATTATTATTGAACATGTAGAGCTAAGGTGAAAATTGTTTTATAGTTTACCAGTCCTTGGATTTTCCTTGCTAACATAGTTATGAACATGGATGGTTGGTTTAACTGAAGAAAAGCAATATTAATTTTAAGAAGGGTTTTCTTACATGCATTTTCAGTAAATGGTTTCTTTTTAGTGATCATAATACATCATGCCTGGTTTCATCAGCAATTATAAAATGTCATCTTCCAAGATGTGACAAACTCAGCAGGTTAAAATAGATGCCACTCACTAAAGCCCTTGACTCTAGCTTTAGAACTTTTCTTACTGAATAGGTAAAGAAAATACATTAACAAAGGTAACAAATCAACTAGATCCTTATTTTGCAATATTGCATAGTCAACAGTGCATACTCAGGATATCTATAAAAGCATAAAGACATGTTGCTTTGTGTTATTGATATTATCAAACATAAATATGTAATATAAAATACAAATAGGGTCTGAAAACTGTAGTTTATCAGAATATAATATTTAAAAATATGTTAAGCCACTGATCTTTTAAACTGTAAAAAGATTGTGAAAGTATAATTCTAATAAGATTTCATGCTTCCATCACAGCTAACACAGTGCTAGTTATGTAATAAGTATCAGTGTAAGACAGTTATTATGAAAAGATAAAAGGATTCTAATTTCTGGACTTGTATATCAGAATTACTACTGTTGCCTTGGAAAACTTAATACCCTAAGATGGTAGTTTTTGATGATCATTTTAAAAGTATGTTATGTTCCAAGTAGAGTAAATGACAGTGTACTTTTCTCACATAATATTTAATTAGTTTAAGATATCATCATGGACATTTTTGAGATTTAGCATTTTTTTCTATTAGATTTGCATAGTAGAAAGATACATAGAGCTATTAGATTTTTTAATTGGTGCTGATAGACTGTTTAAATCTACTTTATCATTTTGAATTTACCTCCAGGTAGTCGTCATATGTGACTATTCTTCTATATATAAGTTTTCCCCATCCAGATATACAGAAGGTGTCAAATATGTATACATATTTTAAGAAAGGAAAAAATTGTATTAAAATTGTAACACTCAATATATACCAATAACAAAAGATGAACACAAGTCAAGTTTGACTTCTGCGATTACAAGAAATACTCCAAGTGGTTACCATCAGTGTTCCAGACATGTCTGACTGTGGTGAACTACTACTTGAGCAATGTTAACCGAAGTGTCAGCTTGTACTGCTGGGCATACCAGTTTAATTTCTTTCTGAAGCACCACCAGTGTAGCTGGTTTTCTATAGTACACCACGTCCTTTAAGATCCACCATATATAGAAATCAAGGGATGTTCAGTCAAGAAAACATGAGGGAACCTCAAACAACATTCTCGAATTTCAAATACCACTTCAAAACAGTCTTGCTCTTCTCGATCAACAATCGTGCTTCCGCCATTTTCTTTGGCTCTCCTGCCTGTTGTATGCTGACACTAGCATTCATTTGATTAATGCTATCTTTTGAGCAAACATCATACTACACATTGCTACCATAATTCAATTCAACTTAGGAAAGTAATACATAGATAACACCTCATAAAATGTGTATACATTTTTTTGGCATACCACTATTGTACAAAGCATAGAATACATTCAGGAAGGTTTGAAAGAAATCTGAAGATAAGCTTTTAAAAGCTTCATTTTTAATTTATTTACCATATAAAAAGAATATAATACTGTTCAAAATTAGAGTTTTTATTGCTTTTATTTGCAATAACATAAAAACCATCCAATTATAAAAGCAATTGCCTTTGGATTGTGGGAAAAAATTAGTTCTGATTTCAAAGAATCCTTACCCTCCTGCTGGTATGCAAATAGTTACTTAGCAGGAATCATTGTCGAATAAAAATTATCATATAGTATTAATGATCTAATACAACAATATTCCATAGAATAAAATCTCAAATTTTAGATTCAGAAAGAACTTTTGAAATGGTTTTATTAAAGCCCCTCATTTAATAGGAAAGAAAGCTGGAGTCTAGATGTATTAACTAATGTGCCACATCTAGTTAAGAGTCAGACTTAGGACTAGAATTCAAGTCACCTAGTTTAGAGACCAATACTCTTTTCAACAACATGCAAATTTTCACCGGACAAATTATAATGATTACCCAATTTCTCTCTTGGTGGAAATCCTCTACTTTGAGTTAACACTCACGTGAAGGAAATCAATATGGTTTTGTACTACGAGATGGTTCTTTAAATTAGTTTTCCAAAAATAGCTCAGGTTAGTTTGAAGACCAATGTAACAGGAAAAATAAAAAATGTAACTCTAGAAATTTATCTTTAGATATTAGTTACAAAATGATTGGATTAACCTCGTACTCTTTATCATCATGCAACTTGTGTCTACCAAATTTTCACCTTGCACAGTTTCCTTTAAAATAGTTTAATACCTAATTTGAGGTTTAAGAATAGGGGTAGAATCACCATGGTAGAGTATACACAGCAGTTAACGGTATAGCAACATTTAAGGCTTTAAATCTGAAATTGGAATAAAAATGAGGACTGCCAAAAATGAGGTGATAAGCTCAAAAGAGGAAGAAATGTGATTATCCTACCACCCAAGGCCTCATGCTTTAGGGTAGATAGGTTTGTCCAGCCTGTAAGAACAGCTTTGCTCAGTGATGCTGAGAGAGGCAAGCTGCGAATTACTAGCAGTCTCTTAAGTGGACATGGCTCAGTGGTGCCTAATCCAAGGAGAAATGATTAGGCTGACCGCTCAGGCCAAGGCTCAGGTTCAAGCGATTGTAGCTGAAGATAAATGTGAGAAGTGTCTAGGAGGAAGTGGCTGAGGTGGATTAGGCTCAGGTGTACAGAGACAGCAACAGCACAGGGCAGGATGAATTATCTTTCAGGTTGTGCATATTAGAAAAAAAGTGAACCCAAAGTAACTTTTAGGAAATATAGAATATTGCTGAAGTTTCTTAAGGCACGAATTTTTACCTATCTGGATTTTGCCTGAATAAACTACCAAAGTGGAACACACTTCTCAATGGCGTTTCAACCCAATGTCACTCGGAGAGCAATGAGGCTCTCCAACCACGTGGGCTGCCATTGGGGTCTGGTTTAGCTTACTCTGTTCTGGCGATCTCTGCTCAGAAATATCCATCTGCACCTGGAAATATATTCTCTTTACTACAAGACAATTCTAAGTTAATAAAATTTGAAGGAGGGAACTCATTTAGGAATGACTTTTGTTCATTCTTATTCAATTAAGAAAGAGTGATAAGCAACATGGCTAGATCAAATGCTGTGAGGACTACAATCTAAAGTTGAAGTTAAGATATATGCAAACTGTCATCTGGAACAATGATCTGTACATGAATTTTTCTATAGATTCAAGGTGAATGAACCTTAACACAATTCCTTTCAACCTAATGTCATGTTTCTTCCCAGCATTAACTTGCTATTTATGTAAACCATTTTTTGTATTGGTATCTCCGCTTTGCTTCTGAAATATAACCATGTAATATCTTAAACTGTCAGATCTGCCCTATTATTAAGCATTTTTTCATTTAGTATGCCCATTCTCATAATATTTGAATCTGTGAAGATGAATATCTTCTCTCCCTTTCTCCCTCATCCTTCTGTCTTCCTTCTTTAAATTAAAATCTGCTCTTAAGAGCCATGGAATATTCCCTCCTTAATGTACCTGGGCCAGGAAGATCATAACTTTTTCCACTAGAAAAGCTGAAATATCATGATGTATCTCAGTGCAGATAACAACTGAGGTAGCGCTGTTATCACATAAGAGAAAGAGAGGATTATGTGAGGAACCCTGCTGAGCCAGTTTGGTGCCTCTTTGTATTCTGCCCTATTGTGACTGTGACTGACTATATAGGTGTAGTAAAATTTGCCTGAGAAGAGCATGGCCACCAAGGGTCCCCTTTGCGCAATAATCTTCCGAGTGGAGTGAAGATGGTAGTTGAGAGTGACGGGAACGTGGACTGGATAGTTGAAGAGAGATCGTATCCATCGCAGCCTGATACCAACGACACTGGCAGTGGTTATAGATTTTCCCACTAGCTTTATTTTCCAAAGTTTCTTCTTAAGGAAAGAAGCTAACCAGAATCCTGGAGTATCTGCTTTGGGATGGATTTTGATAGACATGTACATGCGTTCCCCTGATTCCCTTTCAAAAGGATTTGATGTCTTTAGCTATGCATCGTGTGAGAAGGAGCTTCCACTTTTCAGCTCTTTCAAGATTTGCCTGAATTGAAGAGAGCTGCCTTCCTGAGCTCAAATCTTCCCTGGGTATCTTGGATTCAGTTACTCGGTGAAGTAGAGATATAAAGGTATGGCCACTTTGTCCTGATCAATAATTCTTGTCCTAGAGCAGGTAGGTTTCTCAAGGCTGTGCTGGGCCGCTATCACTATTCAACTTCTTTTCTCAATTCCAGTGCCTTCACTCCACAGGAACTGATTTTTTTTTTTTAATGTGGGTAAGTTCCCTGGCTGGAAATTGAACCCAGGCTGCAGCACTGACAGCGTCAAAGACTTAGCCACTACACCATCAGGGAACTCCCCCACAGGAACTGATATTTGATGACTATTTTGTGCCCCAATCTTCATTTCAGCATCCTCTTCTGAAGAATAAAATTTATGATACTCACTTTGTGTTAGTGATCCAAACTTTATCCCAAGAATGTTTTGATTCCTAACAGCAATGCCCTAAGGAGAAGATAGCAACTGAATCAAAAGTCATTAAATCTTCACTTAACAGCTATTAGGAGTTAATAAGCTGAGGAAAAGCAAGTAAAAACTGTGATGGAAACAGACCACAAGGAAAAAAGAGTTAGTTGTTCTAGGAGACTAGGGGGTGGCTCTGAATTGGGCTTTACAAGAGGACTGAGCCTCTGTTGTGAGTAAGGACTGATGCAGGTGGCACACTAACTACTCATGTGACCCCCTTGTATTGAACTAGACCCTTTGACTTACCTTATATAGAATTCATTGTTGGCAATAAAATGATAACCTTCCCAGGGGACACCTCTAGAGAAATTCACCTGATGTATAGCCAAATTTAATTGCAGACACATTTATTAGCTAGAATGTTTAGCCTAAGTCCAACTAATTTATTTTACAGACCATATGTAATCACCCAAAGAAATCTCCATGATCTGTACAACAACTATTTTAAAAATAAAAACTTATGAAAAAAATTACTTTAATACAATCTACTATGTTGTACACCTTCCTCTTAATAGTAAAACACACATGAAAAGTAGTCCTCCTAGTGCTATTTCTATCAAGCTAACAACTTTGCCTAAGTACATGAGAAAAAATATATGGATATTTTATACCAAATAAGAATAGCCAAAATTAAAATTTTAGAGACACTGTAATGGATACTTGAACTCTTTGAGCTTTTGGATATTTGGTACGTGTATCTAATAATGTCATGCTTTTCAGAGTAAAGAAACCTATAAATAGTCGCTTACTTCATAGTCATTATTTTCTTTTTCCTCAATTAAATAACAAAAACAAAAGCAAAACAAAACAGTAAGATACCTCATGCAAAGACTATATAAACAATTGTATAGATACAGGTGGCCAATGAGATAGATGTAGGTAGAACTGAAGTGCAGAGAGAACTCCCAAGAATGCTTCACCAGACCAGAATACACTCTTAGCGTAAGCCCTTACTAACTGTTTTTTTATATCATCCTGCTTCTTTGCTTGAGTCCAGGTGTCATGCCTGGAACTCCAGACATTTTAAAACATGAGGCTAACTTGAAGGTAGGAAAAAAAAATGCTATGGAGAGAAAAGCAGAAAGATAAAATGATCTTGGATTTTGACGACTCAATGAAGATGTCAAACCTACCCTTGGAGAACTTTCCTCAGAACTCATTTCATGTGAGATTTAGGCTTCCATCTTTTTTGAGCCACTGTTGGATCGTGGGTTCTGTTGGGAGCCTCTGAATGAATTTCCAAAGGATAGTGTATTTTAGCCTGGCAACCAAAACAACAATTATTCAATGCAACTGTTAAATGAATTAAACTCTATGTACATGTTGGATATTTGATTTACATCTTAGTTTTCAGTTCTATATGAACTGAAATTCATATTGCCAGTAATAATCACTAATTTTTTTTCTCAACAAAAGCTACATTCATGTTTTATGTTAACTGATCCATAGCAATTCCAGACTCTAAGTAAAATAGTTCTTTATTTCAGAAACACCTTCAGAAACATTAAAATCTGAAAATGTAAAATAGTTTATAAATTATCTGAACAATTTTTCATTGGTTTTAACTAGATTCAGAGATATTAAAAATAGTTTAAATCATCTTCAATGGTCACTTATTCTTTATAATTAATCTAATACAAGAGAAATTTCGTATTAATTATATTGTCTAATTTGTCACTCATCAGCAGTTGGGAATTTGTAGCTACATGCCGATTTAATTAGAATGGCTTTTAAAATCCATCATTTCTTTTATCTTCTTTTCCTTTTTCAAACAAGCATTATTTGTGGAGATGAATTTTTGTTTAGCTATGATGATAAAGTCTATATCATCTGATTAGATTTCTTTCTCAAATATGAAGTAAATGATTCACTATATAACATAGGTCATGGAATAAACAGTATCTAAATTATTTCTGGAACCAAATAAGATTTAAAGGCATGAGATTTACTTAATTATATTTATATTTTGCTATATAAGGCAACTACAAATTGATAATGCTAGAAAATACAATGTTTAAAAAATAAGTCTTTTAGTCTTCCATTTTGTTGAAGAATATTTTATAAACAGCTGTGTTTTCAAAATATATTCATCACAAGAAAACACAAGGGGATTTCCGTTATTATTTCTTTAATCATCACTATTCAAATAAGCTGCTATAAATATTTTTTAATTATATGTTAGAATTCTAGTGAAGATCTGACTCAGCGTATTTTATCTAATAGCATTTAAATATATAAAAATTAAATTTCTAATAATCAAATTTTAGAAGTGGAATATATATTGAGTCTCAAAAGAAAATGCATACCATAAAGTTTACAAAACATGAAAAAGGTCATTTCTTAACTCAGATTAAGAACAAAACCTCAGTAAAGAAGATATTAGTTGTTTGGATATAAAAACAAGAAAAATTTATTTTCTATGGTTCCTATTACATTCTAGCTCTTATCTGAATTTAAGGCTAGTACCATCTATGTGACCTTAAAAGGAAGTATTCTTTCAAAAATTATCCTTATTTTAGACATACATAATCTATTTAGTAATATACTTCTCTAATAGTTTCTCTTATTTCTAAGGTAATGATATTGGAGTTACATAGTAATAACTTTAACAGAACCTCTTTGTAAGAAGTATGCTATTTTCCTACTACACTGTACTTTACACACTGCACCTTTTAAATGTGTAAGAAAGTGTTTTCTATTATCTGTATCAGTCAGCATATGCTGCCTGTTCAAACATATATTTGTTTTCCTCTCCAAATCTAAAACAAATTTAATGACCATTATGACCGTAAGTCTGACATGTCAGTTCCTTGAAACTGTAATCTAGCTAAAGAAAAATATAAAAAGCAAATCTAATGTTGATAACCTGTCTTTTATATTTTTTAATTGAAAATAAAAAAGAATATACATTCTTAAGGGTAAGAAATCCCAGTGCAAAACAAAATACAATGACTGAATAAAGAATGCATAAAAAGTAAAATTTTCATTTGTAATTGAGAAAAGTCATGAATTAGCCCTAAAAAAAAAGGTGAAATTAACAATACATAGCCAAACTTGATTCATTTTATTACCTCCTTCTACTTCCTGAACTATCCGGATTATTTAAAGTAAAAAAATCCAGATTTTTATTACATTCAATATGTACTTAAAATATTATCATACTTACAAATTAACAACTAATCTACATAATCAAGTATTCATTCACTGTTCAAATCTTCCTGATTATTTCATAAGTTTTATATTATTTGTTCAATTCAGGACCCAAATAAGCTCTGCACATTACACTTAAGACTCCTTTAACCTTCATGTTTCCTTTTCATATCTTATAATTGTCCTTGCAGTTCATTTTTTGGAGAAAGCGGGTCATTTGTTCTACCGAGTTTTACATAATTAGAATTTTGCTCACTGCATCCTCACGCTCTGATTTTCATATTGTTCTGGTATGAACACTGCACTTGCAATTATGTTAGAAAAGAATACTTCATAGCTGGTAGATAATTCCATCAGAAAGCACACCTTTTTGGGGATGTTAACAGCTATTAGTAATGGTTGCTGTAATTCATTAATTCAGTAAGGATAGCAAACTAGTTATACTCTAATTCAGTCAATTTTTCTTCATTTATTTGGAATAGTTCTATTCAGGGAAACTTTCAACAGTTATTTGATTACCCTGCGGTACAAAACTGTAGAATAAATGTACATACACACACACACACACACACACACACACACACACACACACACAAAATAATGAATTGCTTCCCTGGCATTCTCTCTTAGTCACCTAAGGTGGGGGGGAACCTTTATTTTTCAGTACTATAATGATATATCATTGATTACAATATATGACATATTGCAATTCATTATTATTATAATTCTTATTGATGCTCCTGATCAACTAATCTTATCTTTGGCTATCAGAATCCATTTCAAATTGGCTCCTGCATTCTTTTGACACATTCTTGATGCTAGTAGTTTTTGAGAGTTATGTTGCTTTTTGGTTATGGCAAGATGTTTTAGGTTCATCTCATATTTTTAATTCTAGACTTATGAGCCCACAAACCTCAGTGGACTAAGTACTTGACTTTTTCATACAGTTAATAAAAATTATAGAATAATTAACTTCCTCAAATTACATGATAAGGGCTAAGTATCATATTAACTTGACTATCCATAGAAATAGGGATTTATTTTCTCATTTGCTAAAGATTTTGCCTCCCCTGCTCTTTTGTGTTATATGCATACTCATGTGCATTTGCTTTTGGATATTTATCTTCTCCTTTTCTTCCTTCTTTTCTTCTTTTCTTCCTTTCTTCCTTCCTTCTTTTTTCCTCCTACCATTTTTTTCTTAACTCATTATTTCGTATAGGCTTTATTTATATGCCACAAGATAAAACTCTAAATTTACTCACCCTCCCCACTTTCTAACACCATTTATTGAATCATTCTTTTTTCCCAAGTGCTTTGAAATTATGTCTTAGTAACAAAGTTTCTTTTTATAATCATGTTGGAATTTTATACTCAATTCTATTAAGTTAATATTTCTTTTCTGATAGTGTTATTATCTAATTTTTGGAAAATTTAATTATAATTTAAAGTCATATAGTACAGTTACATTCTTACTGTTATTATTTTTAAATTTTTTATTGTCTACCTTGCTTATTTACCTTTCAAAATGAAATTTAACATTATTTTGCCATGTCAATAAATTACCTTGATATTTTGATGAATATTGTAAATCAGTTCAATGATAAAATTAGGTGTGGCAATTATAAACCAATTTAGGAATAATTGGAATCCAAACAATTTGAAAAGTCTTCATCCATCACTATGTATATTTATCCATTTATACAAGTATTATTGGATGACTTTTTAAAAAGTATTAAAACTTTCTCAAATTTATTTTTAGAAAATGTTCATGTTTCTAATAAAGATGAAAATTTATTTTAATTATTTTCAATAATATATTGGAAGGTGTTTTTTTTACATATTTTTGTTATAAACAATTATATTGCATTTGGATTGCCTTCAAGAGTACCTTTCCTATAGTCTGAATAGGACTTTATTGAAACACTCATAAAATCCAGGCATCAACTCAGATAATAATTTTCTGCTGCGTACAGAGTGGTCAGATTATAAGCAACTAACTTTCTGCCTAGCTGTGACCAAGGTTTAAATAAGAAAATAAATTCCTTTTACTATTTGTATTGCTATTCAGATTCTGTTTTCACCTCATGTCCAACACTCACAGAGGAGCAGTTGTTTAAAATACAGGGGAGGAAGTATCCATTGATTTCTAAACTGTTGTTCATTCAACTATTAAATTAATAGGAATGAGTTGTCAGCCTGTCAAGATTCCCACTACATGGTTTATGCTTTAGTATTGGAGGAGACTTGTCATTCTGGATAGATGTGGAAGTATGTTAAGCATGGCAAACCTCCCTGCCTTTTTTGAAGTTTAATTCTGTTATATAGTGTTCATGGATTGGCCAGAATGGGGTTTCTAAAAGGAGCTTCTAAAATCTTTAATTTTCAGTGAAGTATAGATGTACAAAAGGAAGTCAGTCAAATTGGTTGCTAGCTTCTGTTACTCATTATAGATGTTTTATTTTATAAATTAAGAAAATGAAACTATGAATGTGCATAGTAAGCATTTTCCAAATAACTTTTTCATGCCTTGCTTCTTTGGAAACTTAAGAAACAGAACAAACAAGACAGATATTTTCATTACTGTTAACCATTCATGTAGCATATATTTACTGAATACATACTAGGTGCCATGCTGTAAAACAGAACTTGAGGACTCAATATAAAAGGTGTATTTTTTGTTTTTTAGGAGTTTGCAGTCTCTTGGGAAAAACAGATAAGAGAATTGAAGAAATTGACAAGAAAATTGATAATGGTGACAGTATGACAAATATTGTGAGAAGGGTAAATGTGAAAGAATAAGGAGAAACCCTCTCACCCTGAGTGGAGGAAGGAGGAGTCCTACTCAAAAAAATGATGGATGAATCATTCTTGGACATTGACTAGGAAAAAGCCAAGTGAAGAATGGGAGGGAAAGTAGATAATTAAGCAGAGACCCAATCACTGCATTTTCATAAGGGAATGGGAAATCAATGAAAAGTTTAACCAGGGGAATAATATTATGACAATAGGATTTTAGATTGAATATACTGGCTATTGCGTAGAAATTTGTAGTAAGAATGTTAACAATATGAGTTTGTACTAAAGCAGTAACTGTAAGATTAAAAGAAGAGATTGAGCTCAAGGGATAAAAAAGAATTAATATTTATGATTCATTGTAGAACTGAATTTAGTGGTTAAGAACATGGGAGAAATGAAAAAAGGACTTACAGTTGAGATTTTGGTATTTATTAGAGATAGGGGAGAGAGAGGAAATGGTGACATTTGGAGCAACATGAAATATGCAAATTTAGGTTCCCTTTCTCTGAAAGCTTGTAGTAAGCAGTGAAATGGTCTCTAAACATGTTTACATCCTGGTCCTTCACAATCCATGAATACATATGTTAATTTACAAGACAAAAAATACAGGGGTGTCCAATCTTTTGGCTTCCCTGGGCCACATTGGAAGAAGAATTGTCTTGGGCCACACATAAAATACACTCATGCTAATGATAGCTGACAGGCTAAAAAATGGTCACAAAAAATGTCATAATGTTGTTAAGAAAGTTTACAAATTTATGTTGGGCCGCATTCAAAGCCATCCTGGGCCACATGCAGCCTGTAGACCACAGGTTGGACAAGCTTGGATTAGAATTTGCAGATAGAATTAAGGTTGCCTATCAGATGACCTTAAAATAAGCAGATTGTTCTTATCCTGGATTATTCAGATGGGCCCAATGTGAACAGGAATCCTTAAAAGTGGAAAATGAAGGCAAAATAGTTCATCAGAGAGATGTAGTGTAAGAAGTACTTGATTCCCTTCCTCCCCTTGCTGGCTTGAAGATGAAAGAAGGGGTCCACAAATCAAGGAATGCAAGAAATTACAGACTAGAACAATCTTCCATTTATCAGCAGCAAGAAAACGGTAACCTCAATGGTGTAGCTGCAAGGTACTGAATTTGGCCAACAACCCAAAAGAGCAGTAAAAGGAGTCTCCCAGAGCCCCCAGAGGCACACAGCCCCTGCTAATACCTTGATTTTAGTCCAGTGAAGTGCACACCACCAAATTTTTGACCTCCAGAGTTGTGAAATAATTAGCCACTTTTTAAAGCCACTTATCAAATTTTTAATTTGATAAGGCAACATAGCAAACACACCAGAAAATTTAACAAGAAAATAATCAAAATGAGATTTTATTGTCTATACATTCGCTCTCATAATAGAACTATTTTCTTTTTTTGTATCTGAAGTAATTCCTTCCCAGCATTGCCTATACACTTTTTTCCATACATTTAAAAATATTTTTTGAATCAAAATCTACTTAGATTTTGAGATAGTACTAACTTTTAAGTATAAAATACATAAATATAAATGTAAACGGTCTGGACCTTCCTGGAGATGCAAGATGGACACATGGTCAGTATAATCCTACCAGTATGACTTCTCTGAGGGTTCATCCAGAAGACTGAGTTTCTGTTTTGTTTGTTTGTATTATAATTTTGTTCAATTAACATTGTTAAGTAGTGTCCTGGGGTGCTGGATGGTGAGCCTCTGGTGTTCAACAAAAGACTACAACAAGAGGTTTTGGGATAGAAAAGTTTACCACTCACAGGTCCTGGAGGGAGTACATGGCATGCCTCAAAGGGCCACAGGGAGGTCAAGGCAAGGTGCAGGCAGAGAGAAGCACATGCTTTTATAAGGGCTCATGGATATAATGCTTTGGGGTCCCCAGGCTAAGGCTGGATTGGTCAATTCAAATAAAAAAGAGTGGTGTTTTGGTAACCTTCATGGGGGTCTCATCTAAGGGGAAGGCCCTCGGAAGTAGGGGCCACTGTTTATCACAAGGGCTGTTAAAGAATTCATATCAGGAACTTACATTTGCATGTGACGCTATGGGCTGTTATCTTTGTCATGCTCGTGTATGAGAGGTATAGTGTCATTTTAATGTCCCCACAGGCCACTTGGCCAAACAAAATGGATCCTGAGGCAATGATACTGTGGAATAGCTTAGCTAAGCCCTTGACACTTATTTTTATTTGTTTATTTGCTTGTTTACTCAGGATAATTTCCAGCAAAGGAAAAGGTGGAGAGTATTAACAAATATTAATGATAGGTACTATAAAATGATTGCTTAATGTAATCCAGGCATTGGGCTAAGGACTTTAAATGAATTACCACGTTTCTTCTCTCCAGTGTCCTTTAAGTTGGGTATTGGTAACACCATTTAATATATGATGAATCTGAAACTCAGATTAAGTACCTTGCCTACTTTCAGAGTCATTATTCAAACTTAAATCTGCTCTTAACTTCTTTGGAATCTGTTTTGTTTCCAAAGGCTAGAGTGGTATTAAATTTGGAGCCAAGAAAGCCATTGTGAGTACAATGGTTCTATCTTTCTTTGCTAAGACTTGAGTTCTGACCAAAAAATATTTACATTTCCAAGAAATATTTGAATTAAAGCCACTGTCCTGGAAGAAGTAACAACCACTCTAGTGAATCTCATTTGAGTCCAGGTTATTCACATTGTAGTGTGGCCCTATATTGAAGTTAGTTCTCATTTTAATGTAAAATGAGATTCTTAGAAATGGTAATATTTTCTATGCATATATAATTGTGGTAAATAATTACTGTAAATTGTGCTCATTTATTTTGAATTTCAGCTTTAGTATTAATAATAAATTTAATCTATTTTCACAAAATACTTTATTACTATTGTCAGAACTGCTCATTCCTTTTCAATTTTACTGTCTTACTGGCCCTATTTTGTTTCTCATCTTTTGAGAGAGACTGACAAATAATGGGGCAGAGAGAAGAACTTCCAAAATCACTAAGTTAAAAAAAATTAGTTTTCTTTAATAATTTTTGTTGTCCTAAATACATATAATAAGGAAAAATCTACAGTTAAGCATTGACTTTCTCAGGCCAACAATCCACTTGTTTTATTGTAAAACAATATGCAATCTAAGTAAAGTCAGAGATAGACAATTCTTATCTATCACAGTGACTTCTTCATCAAAAAAATATGTATAATAGTAGTCATGTCTGTTAAAAAAAATCACTTTTAAAGCAAAGGAAAACAGTAAGGGGGAAAGTTGATAGCCATTTCAAATTCACGAGGCTGATAGCTATTGGAAACACAGAAAGAAAAACCACTTCATTATCAGCAAAGTAGGGGAATGAATCCTGAGGGGCTATGAACAGCAAAACAAATTATTGTGATCTGCTAAAGCTAATGAATAAAATAAGAACATTGTAAAAATAGAATATAGTAAGACAGAGCCAGACTGAAAATATTCCAAGACAATTGCCTGGGTCTCTAGTGACTACAGATAGATTTTTTTATTAATATCACATACCCTAAATGGAAGAAGGCCTAACTAAAGTCACCCTTATCTTCTACCCCAAGGACAAAAGTATTGCTTATTGGGTTGTAATGGGTTTCTCAAACTTGAAAATCCAGAAATTACTAACATATTTTGCCTTATCCACTTCACTGTTCACATGACGCTATATTGCATAGAATTATTTAAATAAAATGATACAAAAAGTTAATAGAGTGATGTCAGAAAAAAAAGGGGCAAGAGTTGAAGATGTCTTGTGGAGTAGATTCCACACCCAGACATGTATTAAAAACAACTGAAAAAAAATGTAAAAATTCACAATTCTAGACATCATTGCTCATCTGTTGAGTCAGAATATTCTGATATGGATCTTTACAATATTTACACAATTTCCTAAGTGATTCTAATTTTCTGGCCCATTTTCTGTTTACTTTTAGGTCACCTTAGATAAATGAGAACCTATTGTCTTTAAAGCAGGGAAAGCATAGCAATAACTCCCTTCAGTCAGCATTTTAAAAATTAATTCTGGCACATCGATATATTCTAACGTGAATTTTTATAAGCAAAATAAACTGATTTTTCTACTCTTAATAGCTATGAAAAATAATTTATTTTAGTGTTTATTTAAATACCTTTGACACTTATTTTAAATCTATTGTTATTCCCACCATGAAAATAATCTAATTATTTTAACTTTCCCATTAGATTCTGTTCTCCAAGTCATTTTTTACACTCACTATAGAATGTTACTCATAGAGCATAAATTCATGTTGATTCTCTAGTTCAACAATTAACATTTTTATATACAGTTTTTATGCTTAGATGTTTCGATCTAGGGCCACTTTATAGGTATTAATAACAATAACAATAGGCCTCTATAGAAGTTGCAGCAACATGCAAAGTGTTATCATACATTTTATAGGAAGAAAAATGACATTGATTCTGATAGATTTAGAACCCACCTGTGAGGGTTCTTGGGAAGTCATGTGAATAAACAACATTGGAACTATTTTCAACTTTTTTTGGCATATGGTGACACTAAAATGTCTGGGTACCGAAGAACCAACATTTCATTTAAAAAGAAGCTTATTAGGAGCTCTATTTATATGTGTAGACAAAAAAAGTGGTATTAAAAAAAAAAGTGTGCACTCTCTTGAGAACACTGATTGTAGTCTTTCACTGTGTTTGAAAATTTTTATTACTCTTTGGGTGTAAGTCACTGATAGACATGCAAATTCTATCCTGCCTGGCAGAATTTATCAATTGTCTTCCTTACACCATGTAGAAAACTAGTCTTCCCTCTATTTACATATTCATGTCAATATTCCTGATCTATAAATGTTTCTGTTTTTTTTGGATTCTTCGTACAAGTTGTAACAACTATCTGCTTCTCACATGAGTTAAATACTGTACAATCTTTAATGTGTGTTCTTTTATATACGTGAAGGTTATAATTTTTACCTTTTTCTGAAAAATATCTCTGAACAGATGTTATCTAGTGTAAACTGTGTATATTTGAAGTTGTACTGACACTAATTAGAAAACTCAATGTCAAATATCTGAAGGCTTTATTGTCTAATTTTTAGAGACCAAGTTATCCTAAATACCATACTGCAAATTTGCTTTTAGTTTTATAAAAGGACATAGAGAAACTTGAATTACAAATGGCAGAAAGGGCATTTATAATTAGGTTTTGATGCAAGTAAATTAACTACTTAGAGATGTTATTTAGTCATGAAGTTCATTGGGATTATCCTTTATTTTATTTCTATCCTTTGATGTTCCATTTCCCATAACATCTATTCCACACATTCAGCCCTCACTTTTAAACCCTGAACTCCAATTTGTCTTTCATGCTCAGCAAGGAATTTACTCCTCTCTTTAAAAAGAAAACCAATGCCATTAGCTGTATGATTTTTGAATAATCATAACAGCCTGAAGAATAAGTATGATTATTCATATTTAGATAAAAAATTGAAAATTTGGAGATGTGAAATGATCACAAGCCCGTGCAATTTCCAACACAGCCACCAGGGACAACCGCTTGTCCTTCCTGTGTTGCCATAACCAAATACTACAGACCAAGTGGTGAAACAACAGACACATACTTCCTGACAGCCCTGGAAGCGGGAAATCCAAGATTAAGATGTCGGCAGGTTTTATTTCTGCCTATGCCTCTCTCTTTGGCTTGTAGATGGCCACTTCCTTCCTGTGTCTTCACACGGCCTTTTCTTGGAGCTTATCTGGTTGTCCCTCCCATGTCCTAATCGCTTCCAACATCAGTCAGAATGGATTAGAATACACCCTAACAACATCATGTTAATTTAGTAACCTCTTTCAAGGTCTTAGGCCCAAATACAGTCATAGTCTGCATTAGGTTAGGGCCTCAATAGGTGAATTTTGAGGGTACCGTTTCAACCTACGAACATCTGAGTCCTCTTCTCTAAATTCCAGTTACAAGCAAATGTAGTCTTGTTTTTGCCTTTAACACCCAAATGAAACTTCTAAGTTGGGCCTCATCAATGAGAGTTTTATTTAACTCTTTTTATTTTGAAATACTTTTACACCTACAGGAAACTTGCAAAAATAGTACAGAGTCTTCTCTTACACCTCTTACCCAGCTATTCTAAGGTCGACATCTTACATACTTATGGTATAATTATTAAAGAAAGAAATTAACATCATCACATATTATTAACTAATTTACAAACTTTGTTCACATTTCATGTTTCTTTCTGTTCCAGGATATAAACCAGGATGCCACATTACATTTAGTCACCATGCTCCTTAGTCTACTCCAATCTGTGACTGAACTTCAATCTTTCCTATTCTTCATGTCCTTAACAATTTTTAATATTTCAGATGAGTTAATTTGTAAAATGTGCCACAGATTGAGCTTATCTGTTGGTTTTCTTATAATTTGATTGAGGTCATGCATTATGACAGGTATAGCACAGAAGTGATGCTTGCTTTTCATTGTATCATAACTGGGAGTACGTGGTATCAACATGTCTCATTACTGGTAATGTTAGTCTTGATTATTTGGCATATTAAATTTATAGGACTGCCACAACAAATTACCACAAACTTAGAGACTTAAAATAGAAGTGCATTCCCTCACCATTCTCAAAGCCAGAAGTCCGAAATCAAAGGTTTAGCTGTGTTTGTTCCTTTTGGAGGCTCTGAAGGAAAATCTGTCTTTTCTAGCTTCTGGGGATAGCCATCAATCTTTGGTGTTCCTTGGCTTAGAGATACGTCATTCCTCTCTCCATATCTGTCTTCATATGGCCTTCTCTGAATATGACTTTTTTTCTGCCTCATTTTGAAGACACCAGTAATTGAGTAGAGGGTTCACCCTAAATCCAGGATGACCTCATTTCAAGATATTTAACTCAATCTCTAAAACCTTATTTTGAAATAAGGTAATATGCAAAGGCACCTGAGGTTAGGACACAGGCATATTTTAAAGGGGGAACAAATGTCGATTTATAGTTATTTTTTTCATTTGTAATTAATAAGTATTTTGAGGAGGTTATTTTGAGACTATGTAACTACAGTCATGCTCCACTTAATGACAGGAATACATTCTGAGAAATGCCTCATTAGGAGATTTCATCCTTGTGCAAACATCATAGAGTGCACTTCCACAAACCTAGATGGTATAACCTACTACTGTAATTGTAGGTACTATACTCTTTTTCTGTTATTAAATTGATTGGGGTGACATTGGTGATTGAAATTATATAAGTTTCAAGTGCACAATTCTATAATACATCTATGTGTTGCATTGTGTGCTCACCATCTAGTCAGTTCTTCCATCACCATATATTTGACCCCTCTCCAACATCTACCACCCTATGCGCTATACTTCTTTTTTTTTTTTTTTTTTTTTTTTTCTGTTTGATATGTGGGTAGCTCCCTGACTGGGGATCGAACCCAGGCCGCAGCGCTGACAGCGCCAGCGCCGAAGCCTTAAGCCACTACACCACCAGGGAACTCCCTGTGCTATACTTCTATATGATTGACAGCACAATTGGTTTGTTTAGCATCACCACAAACATGGAAGTAATGCCTTACTCTAAGACATTACCATGACTACAATGTATAGGCTAATGGAATTTTTCAGTTCCATTATAATCTTATGGGACCACTGTTGTACATAAAGTCCATTGTTGACTGAAATGTCGTTATGTGGCAATGAATATATCTTGTTTCTCCACGAACTTTTACACACTCATTTTACCAAACATCAGTTTATTTTACCCAAGACAAGTATGACCGTGGTGTTCTCATGCTGATTATCTATTTCTCTCATTTTTTCTATACTTATAAATTAGAATCTTTTTGTAAGAAAAAGTTCTATTGATCAGTATTGTGGTTGCCAGATTTTTACAAAGAAAAAGATAGGACATCCAGTTAAATTTTAACTTCAGCTAAGCAATAGATAATTTTTTAGTATTAAGGATGTTCCATGCATATCTGAAACATATAAAAATTACTATTTATCCTAAATTCAAATTTAATTGTGTCTGTGTATTTTATCTGTCAACTGTCTAAGGTATAGCCACATAGGTATACATTTAATTATATGGGTCATAATCCAACACTATCAGTATTTATTTTGTTGCTCAAATTATTCCAGCTTTGTCTATTGGGAGTTCTTTCGTATTGACTTCTGCACTCCTTCAGCATTTTCCATTTTTTCACTTTTATTATTTTCTAACACCACAAAATAATCTAGGCTTAGCTTATAAACTTTCAGAACCCTAAATCTTTTTAGTGAAAAATGGTATTTAAAAACCAAGTTCTGAGCTGAGGATGTATTCATTGCTATTGGGGTGTCATTGCTTCAAGGATCGCTCAGTGACCAGAGCTTGGAAAAACAAGTATGCATTGACTCATGCATAGACACATATATCCAGATGTATTTCTGACTTACCTATCTATAGTAGGCAGAACAATGGCTCCCTAAAGAAGTTCATGTCCTAATATCCACAATCTTATGGCTATGTTACCTTACATGGCAAAAGGAACTTTGCAGATATAATTAAGTTAAGGATCTTCAGGTGGGAGATTATCTGAGTGGGCCCAATGTAATCACAAGGGTTCTTGGAAAGAAAAGAAAGGGTGGAAGAGGATAAGAGCCAGAAAGAAATTTGAAGATGCTCTGCCGCTGGCTTTGAGAATGGGGAAAGAAAACCACAAGTCCAGGAATACAGACAGTCTCTAGAAGAGGCACAAAGCAAGGAAATGGATTTTCTCTAGAGCTTCTAGAGGGAGCATAGCACTGGCAACACCTTGATTTTAGTTCATTGCATCTCCTTTTGGACTTAAGATCTCCCGAACTGTAAAATAATAAATCTCTGTTGCCACTAAGTTTGTGGTAATTTGTTAGAGCAGTGATAGATTATTAGTACATTATTTATAGCAATATTTAAAAACCATGAATTCATATTCCAATTCCAATCCAAAAACACAGCGTTTATTCTTGTGTTCCCCCTTTCCTTAGTTGCAATTTCTCCAACAAGAAACTACCTTACCTACAACATATTTACTTGTATGTTCAACCCTAGTATACACATAAATTAGTTTCAGAATTTCTAACCTATCCTTCTTTAAGAAACACATCCAATAACTTATAGTACAACATTTAAGTATAGTTTTTTGTGTATTTAGCCTATTTAACATCCAGTCAAAAAACCATTTTTCTAAGTAAATTAGACTATTTTCTTTCTCACCTCATTCAGTTGGTTATATTATTCATTTACATATTGTTATTCAGTTAGGTATATTTACTACCATTTATATAATATTTATTTAATCTGCCACTCTCTAATCTTGGTTGATGTTTTGTTAAATTTACCTACAATATGATTTATTATTTAAAGTGTACCATCTTATGAGTTTTTATAAATGGATAGAATCATGTATCCTCCAACACAGATATGACACATAACAGTCCCATTAACTCATTTCCTCATCCTGCTCATTTGCAGTTAATTCTAAGTCTTATTTCATACAACTGGAAACTATGCATTTGTTTTCCTTCCTTGTAATTTTGCCTTTTCCAGAATACACTGTAAATTAAATTATTGATATGTAGCTTTTTCAGGTCTGGCTTCTTCCAATTAGGAAAAACATTTAAAATTCCCTCATGTTATTGAGTGAATCAATTAGTTTTTATTGCTGATAGTATTCCAGAGTGTGTATGAACCATACGTTATTCATTCACCTGTTGAAAAACCTGTGGGTTGTTTCCAATCAGAAGGAATTATGCCCTAGGGTTTTCAATAGATATTTTAATTAATCAATGTCTTTCAAATAATGTTTCATTTGCATTATAATGAAAGGATATTTGATACTGTATTACCAATTCTTTCCTCCTATCCATTACTCTATTTTTTCATACATTTTGCTTTTACATGAGCTGTAACAATATAATATATCAATACTCATTTTGCTTTAAACAATCACTTCACTTTTACAGCAGTTAAAAATATGAGAAAATAAAAATAAATGACTTATTTTAACTCCATTGGATTTCCAGTACGGCTCATGTATTTGTATAGATTCCGTTTTCTGTTTGGTATCATATGCCTTCTGCTTAAGGAACTAGCTTTAACACTTGTAAATTAGGTGAGAGAGGTTTCCTAGCTCTTCAAAACATGTGACTCATGCACAAGGCCTGAGACTTTTGGTAAGGGATGAAAAAAAATAAAAACGAAAACAGGAAGAATGAAGAAAAAGAGATTATTTCCACCTAATTTACCTGGGATCTAAATTGTGATATATTTAATATGAAATATTTTATTGTTTGTCATAAAAACATATATAAAAATATTCAATGTATTTGATCTCATAAAGTTAATGCCATGATATCTTACATATTATAGTGTCATATTCTCCCACCAAGAAATAGTTCATATTTAATAAATAATGTCATGTAAAAATGTGTGTAGTATACATTTATGTGTATATAAAAATATACATAATATACATCAATCTGTAATGGTACACACAAAAATATTTACTAGGATTACTTTAACCACATAAGTAAGATTGAAGGTTGAAAGGGAGGTTTTACTTATAATCTATGTATTTCTGTATTCTTTGAATTTTCTTTGACTATTAACATATATTGATTGCATAAATATCTTTCAATGTAGAAAAATTGTATTTTCAATAGTTAACACATCCTTTTATTTACAACTAGGATCTTAAAAACATAGCCAACTGTTTTCTCTCTAATGTATAAGAAATGCTTCAGTAAAACTACAGAATTTCTAAAATTTAAGACTGCCTAAAATGGACATTCTCTAAGTCTAGAAACATTGGAAATTGTCATCTCTTTCTCTTATTTTTAATTATAGTTTTTAAGTAACAATAATTCAGATGTATTGTTAATCATTTCAAATCATCAGCCCATAAACTATTATTCTGTATTTAGTGTCTCAGACAAATTAATAATGGAACCAAAGAATACATTAGCTAATCACTAACACTGACTAAAAAATTAAAAATAACATATGTTTCCTTAAAAATCAGGGGATCTAAATTGTGATATATTTACACAATTCCTGTTTTGTGTGATTTTGCATTACAGATCTCTGAAATTTGCTCTTGAATCTTTCTTGTCCATCTGGAACCATCTTTGAATACTTTATCATTGCTGTTCTTCACTCTAATGATTTAGTGAACTTATAAATCATTAGAAACTCCAATCTGGCTGATGATGCATTTGAGTAATACATCATCAGAAGAAGATGCTTAGGTGATATATTACTCCAAAGATGGCTCTATGTAGGATGGAATCCAGGAATACTTCTAGTTAATGCATAGAGTGCTCAATTTGGAGAGGGGTTCATTTAAAAATGCATTCACTGTCTTTTGGCTACCTTTTAATTCATCATCAAATATCTTGTTATAAGATTTCCACTCTAACTATTTATTCCTAAAAGCAGACATTCACAGAAAGTATATCATGTTTTTGAGGGATAATTACTCTCTTTCTTCATGTTGAAATGTATTGACATGATACTTTGGACTTTTATTGAATATTAATTTTCTACATCTCTTAGTGTTAATATCTAAGACTGTATAATACAGAGATATTTTTCATCATCAATATTAATAATCATTTTGCATATTCTAAAATAGCAATACTAGAATAATGTATTCTAGAATAATGTGACTCTGGAGACACATCTGCCATCACTATTAACCAGAGTCATGTGACTTCTGTGTCAACTGTAGAGTGTTTAAGATAGTATAATTTTAAAATAAGCTCTCAGGGATCTGTGGATTAAATTTGAGTCCTATAGAGTGTGAGAGCCATAGTTTATCAATCTAATACTGAAATACAATTAAGTTTTATTTTAAATTATTGATTTTCTATTTGTGAGAAATAATGTATAATTTTTCTCATACTAATTCACGGGTAATAGGTCTGGACTCTATATTTCTGTATTCTTTGAATTGAATAAACAAGGTTATCACTTTTTGTAAATAAAAGGAAGTGATTTGGCAAGTGAATAGAGCGTTGTTATACAATTTTAATAGTAATGTGAATGGTACAATCATAACCTTATATAAAAGTCTTACTCTATGATGGAAAAAGTGTGAAAAATAATATAATGCAACCACTTTAAAATGAAGTCAGAGCCACCAGCCCAGAGAAATTGCCTTGCATGTGTTACTCCTCAAACCTTCACAATGTTTCAAAATAAACAGGGCCAAAGCAACATTATATTACAAACAACGATTTATAAAGCTAACAGGAAGGCAGATATCCTTACTAATGGACTGATAATAAAGACTTTCTTTTGAGTTACACCACCACGTATATCTAAAGTTGCTTATTTGCAACTACAGAAATTTTTTCCATGGCTTATTAACACCAATAGAAATTTCTTCCTTTTATTCATGCAATTATTTTTCTTCCCTTTTTCATAAATATCCCTGGCCTTCCCCTCTCTCACAGAACACTATTTGAGTTTCTGCCTGAGTCAGTGCTTCCCTGAATTTTTTTCTTAAATAAACACTGTTGCCTTATACTTTGTCTTTTTATTTTTAGGTTATCAAAAAAAGTTCTTATGAATTTTGCAAATTTTTCATCTCTGATGATGCTGATGCACACTTAGGTTTAGCAATCACTGTTCTCAAGCATCCCATTGCCTTGCATCTCAGAAAAATACTGACCCTCAGATCCCAAAAAAAGAATTTTTTTTTATTTGTTTCCTCCACCCCACATATCCCACTTTCTCCCTGACGGATTCAAGACTCATTCACCTCTGCACTGAGCTGGTGGGAAGAGATCATATTAATTTTTCTCCAGATAAATATTGCCTTCTACTCAATAAGGAATGCCTTACCTTTTGATCCATCCTGGGCAGTTCGTACAATTTTATTCTAGAAAGTGCAATTCTCAAGAGTATAAGTATGCAGTATTAAATTCTATCTCATGTTCATCACAATCATGATCCCATGTCCTAGGCAGTGATTTCTTCTATGTGACAGGAGGAAATCAGCCTGACCCAATCAGCCTGCAGTAGTCCATCACAGTCTTCTGTCTGCAAATATCTCATTCTTTAAAAACAAGCAAAATTTTCAGGCATAGAGCAGCTCAAATCCATATTAACAACAGTAACACTGAATATTTGTTTTATATAAAGTCTGAGGAGTCTTAAGTATCTGATAAATTTTCCCCTATATTTATTACCAAGCAGAACTTTTAAAATAATCATTTACAAATTCTTCATTTTGTTGACTTTCAAACCACTCAAATTCTTTCCAAGGACAACAGAGGTTATTTGCTTTAAATCTGCTTGATTAAATGACTTGATATAGTAATTCACCCCATATAAAGAAGCTGTTAGCTTGAAAGGTAAATTCCAATCTTCTTTTTAGAGGGTAGAAAATGCTTATGACTTTGAAGTTGGCAGTTTTACCTGCCAGGCACCACAGGATGTCTCATTATACAAGCTTCAGGAAAGAAATTTAGACTTTTTTAAAGCCTAACAATGTTTTTTATGCAGAGGCACAATAATTCCTCTTTAAAAAATACTAAACAAATAGTCCAAAATACAAGAAAAGCTACCCTCCAATATATCCATTGAGCTATTATTGACAATAATAAAATGATAGGAACAATGTAAGGATCCAAAAACAAGGGACTAAGCAAAGTCATCCCATGGAACATCTTTGCAGCTAATGTTTTCTCAGTAGAAAATGTCCTGGTTTTCAACATCAATGTTTTATGTTATATACTTTTCTTTCATTATAATGATTTTAGACATAATTTATAGGGAAAAATTTATATTTGTATATCTAAAGCACAATGAAATATTTTTTAACAAAATAATAGTTGGAACGATGGATGTCTGGAAAGTATCCAGTCATGTAATATGAAAACTAGAGGCATTGACAGTGGGATTTTTTTCCACACAGCCCTTATAAATCTTGGTACGTTCCAAATACAGAAGACTCTCTGTTAATGGGAATTCAAGCATTCTCAAGCAACCGGCAAAAATATCAAAGAAATAACACTTTAAGTAAAAATTGAAATCAATTTCTAGCAAAAATGTAAGTTTAAACTGGGCACACCAGACACCACAGCACACTGTGAGTAAGCCCACATACTTCCTGCGTGCACCATGTTTGTCTCTCACTCTTGCTAGTTCACTGTGTGTAAACATACTGGTGGGTTAGTCTTTATTATTATTCAAATTTTGTGTTCTCACCCAACCCCAAGTATGTCAAAACAGGTTCCAAGTAAGTATAAATGCACAGTGCTTATCCTCAAGCAGAAGATGAAAATATACTAGAGGCTTCGAAAGGTGAAAGTCATGTAGTCCCTATGGAGAAATTTAAAGTCAGTTTTTCAACAAACTATGACATTAAGGCTCAGTCTCAGAAGATAAAGGAGTTTTATGTTAAGTTGGAGAGTGACAAGAGTGTGGAGAAATGTACTCTTCATACACTGAAAATGAAGGGCTTCACCAGGCCATGTATAAGTGGTTCTCATTGAAAGGGTTTGAGGATGGTCGGATTTCTGACCCATCTAGCAGGAAAAAGTGAGAGAATTCTATGTGAAAGTGAACATTGAAGGGCTGTTCATTTTTAAGTGGGTCTGTAAGCTGGACTTGTCAGGTGAGCAGAAGTCAGCTCATTTTGAGGCTGCAGCTTTATTTTGTGATGATATCTAATGAATTGGTTACAGAAAATGGCTTGCCTCAGAGCAGATTTATAATACAGGTGAGACTGGATTTGTGCAAGTATCTGCCTAATTCTAATTTGGCTGGTGATAGTGAGAAGGTAGCTCATGGGTTCAAGCCAAATAAAGATCACTGTGCTCATTCGGCAAATGAATGGAGAAATCATAAGGTAAAGTTGTGTGTAGTTGATAAATTTGCTAAACCAAGGTGCTTTTAAGGGGTAAGTAACCTTCCTGAGATTATCATGCACAGAGTAAGAGTTGGATGGGTGCAGAAATTTTCACTAACTTGTTTCAAGATAAAGAACTTCCCAGACAAGAAAAAGTTAAAGAAGTTTATAACCACCAAACCAGTATTACAAAAAACCTTAGAGGGACTTCTTTAAGATTGGATAAAATATAAAAAATATGAATAATAAAATGGCACTAACTACATATCTATCAACAATTACTTTCAAATTTAAATGGATTAAGTAATCCAATCAAAAGATAGGGTAACTGAATAGATAAGCAAACAAGAACCTTACATATACTGCCTACAAGAAACTCACTTCAGATCAAAGGACACACAGAGACTAAAAGTAAAGGGATGGAAAAAGATATTTCATGAAAATAGAGACAAACAAACAAAAGTTGTGGTAGCAATACTCATACCAGACAAAATACACTTCAACACAAAAGCTAAAACAAGAGACAAAGAAGCACACATTAATCTTACATCTGGGTAATTATCTGCAGAAACCCAAAACACTATTTTGAGGGGCCATGTGCCTTCGTATGTTTACTGCACATTGTTCATAATGGCCAAGATGGGCAGGTAGCCTGGGTGTGTGTCCATGCATGAGTGGGTAAAGAGGAGGTGCATACATGCAGTGGAATATTGCTCTGCCTGGAAGAAAATGGGTTCTTGACATCTGTGATGGCACGGATGGATCTGGAGGCTGCCATGCTGCACGGGGTAGGTCAAACAGGGAAAGAGAAAACAACCAAAAAAAAAAAAAAAAAAAAAAAGGACCTGTCTCAGAGTATTTATGGCTCATGTTTAATAAGATACATGGATGGTAATTAGCAGGAAGATTTTAGTGAGAGCAAATTTAGTTCATTGATTTGAGCAAAATAAGTGAAACATTACAAAAAGAAACGTGAGAGACTCAAATATTTTAATGGAAATATAAAAATTAGAATACACTAAATGAGAATTCAGACCTCACAAAATGAATTCTGTGGAAGAGTTTATCTAGGTTGTTATTAAGCAAATGTGGCTTACTGAATTTGTTTCTTCTATATTAAAAATGTAGCATTTTCATATTCTCAGACTTTTAAGAATATTGGCAGGCTTATTTCAAGTTATTAAGTGTCAGAAAAGTGTCCATGACCAACATGAGAAAACAGGCTCTTCATGCTTTTCAATGCTCAAAACACATTCAAATGTAAAAATCCAATAATTTAATTGCAATAACAAACTCAGTGATGTGTGTTTATCTTGCTTTTACACACAGGGATTTACTAGAAATCACCTTATGGAAAAGTAGTTCTATGTGCTAAAGCCCAAATTCAATGGAGCACTACACATAAAAGTTATTAAAATCAAATGGTTCTTTTAAACTTTAAATTTAAACCCAAGAGCTAGATAATCCAAAAAGAAATTAAGGAAAATGTCCTCCTGGGAAATAGTCAAACTACTGCATTTGGGAAAAATAATGTTAAGTGATAGTATGCCTCCTCCAAACAAAAGGAAATTTCACATTTCAGTAGAAGGAATTATATTTATTCATGTGGGTTGGAGCTGCACATATAAATTTATTTTTAAAAATTAATTTACATTTATAATGTACTTAACAAAAAAGAGAAATTTATTTTCTTTATATTCTATATTTGTACCATTACTAACATCAACTTTTATCAGAAAGCATTTCTCAGTACTAATAATTTTTAAATGTGATTTCAGTTTCTTATGATAATAAATAGGAATATTATAAAATGCCCCTTTCATATGGTTTGTAGCCTTTAATTCACTGTTTCCATAATTTGTTTTCTACAAGCTTTTCACTTTCGCAATTAATAGTGAATAGAGAACAAAAATGTAACTTATATGTTATTTCTTCATATATTAAAATTGCATTTTTGCATATCTATCTACATGTATTTATACATACACATATACAAAGCATTCAATCTTTGAAGCAGTCTTGGAATATTTTAAAAATATGATAGTATAATATGCCACTAAAAATACCACCACCAATTCTTAAAGAAAAACCATTTCCAAATATCAAAAGTTATGACATTTATTCAAATGATATTCAAAAACAACTCCTAGGTCTTTATTCAACTTAATGAATTAAATTATTGAGTATTAAATGTTGAGAAAAATGTTTAATTTATATAATATATAAACAGTATTTAATTTATAAGTGAAATACCTATACAATTTATTAAATTAGAAATATTTATATACAATTGTATATTTTACATATTTACATTGCCTATTACATATATATGTGATATACATGTTATGTTATATATGTAATATACATGAGGGAGGACCTCCAAAAAAAAAAAAACAGAATTATTTTCTGGAGGGCAGGCCCCTTGTAGTACAGGCTTTCCCCCCAGGTGAGTGTTCTAGGAACCCATCTGAGTCAGTGTACCAGTTGGCATTGTGAGAGGCTGCATTCAGGTTCAGTGAATTTTTTTTGGAAACTCTTTCACTGCATTTACTCATTTCCTGATGGGTGATTTACACGAACAACAAGTGACATGACAACAAACCTACTCAGAACAAGAACAGCATGATCACCATGCCCCACTCAATAGGGAACAACTTTTTTTTGTTTCCCTGGGTGTAAAAGGTCCTCAAAGGGAAATGTTTTGCAGATGTGGAAGGGGTGAAACAAAAAATAGCAGAAGCACTAAAAGGCATCAAAATCAATGAATTCAAAAACTGTTTTGAACAATGGAAAAAGCATCTCAGTATGTGTATTGTATCACATGGAGACTACTTCAAAGGTGACTGAAGTTTAACATGTAAGAAGAAATACACAATTTTTCATAAATAAATTCCGGGTTTTGTTAATATATGTAATATATATTACAAATCCTATATATACTATGTTTTATTCCTACATGTATATAACTATAATAAAGTTTAATTTATAAATTAGGCAGTATAAGAGATTAACAACAATAACTAATAATAAAACAGGAGAATTATAACAATATACTATAATAAAATTTATGTAAATAGCCTTGGGATCATTAGTAAGTAAAATAAGGGTTTCTTGAACACAAGCCCTGTGATTTTATGACAGTTGATCTGATAGCAAAGAAGACTCCTTCATGACTAAGGGACAGGGAGAGTTTGCAGCGTAGAGAGGCTGGACACCGGGGTGATTCATTCCCGGGTAGGCCACCTTGAGATTTCATCACCCTACACAGAATGGCCTGCAATTTAAAACTTATGAATTGTTAATTTCTGAAATCGTTCATGTGTTTTTGAACCATCGTTGACCATGGTAACTAACTGAAAACTCATAAAGTATAACCATGAATACGGAGGGACTGCTGTACAGTTATAAGTTTCTTTGGTGCTAAAGTAATATTAGGCCATTTTGGAAGGAAAAGTTCGCCATAGTAGCACACTGCGTGAAACTTCACAGCGCCTCTTTATGACCAGCCTCATTCACAAGATGCCTGCCCTTTGTAGTACTCAGCATGCTTTTCAAAATGTTTTACCACAATACTGATATACAATAGACTCTCACTTAACCATCACCCATGGGGATTGGTAGATGCCAGGTAAATACAGTTTCTGGTTGCTTGACAGTTCCTATTAAAAATAACCCTAGCTAATATTATACCCCATACTATACCATACCATACCATCCTATACTGTAAACTCTGTATTGCCTTGATCTTAATATTGCCTTCAATATTAATATTGAAATATAGTAATTCAAAGCAAATTAAGATAAAGATAAACTTAATTTAACACAGTTTTATTATAAAAACAACTTCGTGAATAAAGTGTGCAATTTTAGTTAAATGGCAGTCAATAAACTTTTCAACTGAATAAACACTACTTTTTTTTTAACTTTAAGCAACTTAGAAACACACACACACTTAATATTGTTACGTAGGGGTAGAGCATTTACTGGGTAGATATCACATCAGGATCTGACGCTGGAACTAGGGCAGGATAGGAAGTGGGTGGGGGTGGTTTGGGATCTACATCGGTAGATGATGCCATACTGACAAGCTTGTGTCAGCTTTCTTGGACAATGAACAAACGTCAGCTTGCTTGGAGGCCCTGTGCCTCTCACACAAAGTCAGGTTGTGCATGATGTGCTGCTGAAGAAAATGCTGAGAAGTGAAGAAGGATTGCTGTTTGCCAAAACTATTAATTTCAAACGCTGCAGTAGCCCTCTGCCAGGATACTTTTCCACCTCACACCCATTGTCATCACTCCCTTTCTCCTCTGCAACATTCATTTTTCCATGATTCACAAGAGTCTCTATGATGTCTTCTGTATGAAGTGTATGAGTTTCGGGAATAGCTTCATCCACAGCAAGCCAGTCATCAAGTTCCTCTCCAGACAAATTCATTTTGTCGTAAGCAGAGTCAACTAACTCACAGATTTCATCATAAACTCTGCTACTGGCAGCTGCACTACTGACTGGAAACCATTTTAAATCTGTGGAGGAAGTGGAGGATTTTACAGACCTCACAGCTGGCCACAACTTTCTCCAACGTTTCCATAATGTTTTACTTCTCATAGAATCCCAAGTACAACTGGCATTGTAGATAAATCAATGAGATTATATTTTTTCTGAAAGTCCAGAATTGCCCCATCAAAATTAGTCATTTTTCGCAGGAAGTCATGCCTATAAAACAGATTCTGTATCACTTCCTGATCCAATGGTTGGCTCAGACTTGTGATGTTAGCTGGAAGATAACATACAAAGATGTTGCCATTAATGAGCTCTTCTGCAGGACCATGACAGTTATCCAGGAGAACAGAACTTTACTATTCTCTGGTATTCCTTTCTTTCATATTAGCATAAAGTGGATTAGTCATATTAGCATAAAGTGGATACTTGACTTAATTCTTCTCATGATAAATGTAGTCATTCATTTATTCAGTGATTGATTCATTTACCCCAAAATTCACTTATACAGTTATACAAAAATGTGTATTCATTTGATCAAACACTATTATGTGTTAGATACCATGTTGACTTGAAGAAATTGTTAAGGCCAATTTTCCCCTAAACAGAGACCATGAGTAGACAATGTAAACTTCCAAAAGAATGCATTCAGTGTTATTGAATAAATCTTTCTCAAAACTTACTTAGGGCTTCCACTACCACCAATACTTAACATGAGGCCAGGCATTTCATTGACTCTATTTTTTGAGACTGTGTGTGTGTGTGTGTGTGTGTGTGAGAGAGAGAGAGAGAGAGAGAGAGAGAGAGAGAGAGAGAGAGAGAGAGAATGAGAGACAGAGACACAGACAGACAGAGAGAAAGGAAGAAGTGATGTACTCATTTTGGTCACAATAGTCACTACACAATTGTGAGTAGGTATATGAGCATTAAATTGACAACTGACCTTAGAAGTCTATACTCTAAATAATATGTTAAACTGAAGATAATACAAAGAAAGAATTACATATTATTTTTTTGGTAGTGAAAAAATAGTAACAAAACACTCTATTCAAAATTATTTAAGATGAGTAATTGTATAAAAAGATTGAGAGAGATAATATTTTTAAAGTTATGATTTTTGTGAGACAAACACTATGCTAAATAACTTTTCAGAAGAATTATATGTGGTAGGTGTTATATGTATTAAGAAAAATTAAGGTACAGTTTGTAGTACATACAGCTAGTATGGGACAGCATTGGTCTCAAAACATGTGACGTTTTTGCTGATAGAGAATTAATTCTATTCATCATTTTTTAAAACCTAATTCTAGAGATTCTTTGAATCTCTAATACAAATAAATTAAGTGAAAACAAAAGCTGTATTTCTTGCAGAGAACAAAGCTAGCTCCTGCCTACTTGAGAATTAACCAAATTAATTAATTATCTTTTTCTGATTGGTGAGTCTATTGTTATTCTTACATTTAATATAGGGTTGGGCTGAGAATGATGCTGGCATTGCACTAAAAGATGGTACAAGTTTTTAATAAAAGCAAAAAAAAAATTATAACTTGTTTAATAATGTGGTTCTTTTTTTTTTCTTAGAAAAGTGGTTTTAAATTAAATCTTGAAAAAAGTAGACATTGGAAAAGCAAATATCAACTAGTTAATACGTACGTATTCTTATTATCATTTAGATTGTGCTAAGGATACCAATCAACATGAGTGAAAGTACAAAACCTTCAGACTGCACAATTCCCAGGTATCTTAATTAGGAATCTGTTTGAATGGGAAAAAATAGAATTCTATTTGCACTAGTTTTAAATAAGAAAATGTACTAGGTATCTTACAGATTTTTAGAAACTCAGATTCAGGAAGTATCACATAGCCTTAGACGAAATTGGAACCAGGAGCTGTAAACATCAAAATAAATGTGGAAGTCTTGTTTTCTAGGAGGGTAGGATTTGTTGCTCCTTTTTGTTTTGTTTTGTTTTGTTTTGTTTTTTCAGATCTGATTTAAATTTTTATTTTCTTAATTTCTAAAGGCCATCTTTCTCTGCTGACCTCCAGCTCAGTACTGATAATCTAGAGTTGATGTTGTAATTCCTAATTCCTAACAGGAAAAGTATTATATGATGAATATACTTCAGCTCAGGAAACCATTCTTAGCTAGCCATCTAGTAGCCATGACTAGAAGCAGGATCAAATCATCCAGGGCTATCAATTTTTGGCCACAGGTGGTGAAAGTTCTCTATAAAATTATGGGTCATAAAGGGGCAGTGGTCATGGTCACTAGATTTAGAAAATATAATCAATTTGTTCTGAACTGTCTCAATTGCATAGTCTGATTTATAGCATGATTTAGTGTGGATGGCACTGAAAATAATCTTACTCATGAAATGCAACTGTTTTTTACTAATAGTACCTGCTGAATTCAACAAAACTTTCTATGTTCCTAAAACAGTCAAAGCTGGATCTTTGAGAGGAGGAATAGTTTCATCAGGTATGTAAGCATAAAATAGTATATTGGAGGTACAAAATGGCCTAGGGGTACAAAATATCAGGGAATCTATTGTGGTAATTCAAAATATAGTGGCCAGGCTTAGAAATAAACTGATAGCTGGGGATTTTCTCACAGAAGCTTTAAGCTACTGACATAGACATGACGTAGATCAATATGGTTATGCACCTCATATCTTGCTCTTCTACCTCAACACATAATGTAAGCATTAGTAATCATGTTGTGTTCTATTTTCACAAACAAGGCAAATTTGGGTTTTCTAAATTACAGCATAAACACATAAGAGGGCCTCACAATGGATGTGCATCTATATAATCAGACCACCTTCATTCTCCTGCAATTTAAATCTTGTGAATCAGAATTTGAAACTTGGTCATCACTGTCCTACTGGGTAATTAAAGGCCACTCAGACACTTGAATTACATACTTAGAGGTTTAGGATTAATTTCTCATTTCCCATTTCCTTTCTTATCCAAGTTGAAATCATTCCATTCACCGCTGTGTAACTCTTGTTCCTTAGGTAAAGATATTGCTCAATTCTTAGTAAAGAATAGAAAGAGTAGCAGCTGGAACCTTATTGTTAGTCTAAGTAGTTTAATTTTAAGGCCCTAACCTATCTTAGTCGAGGATAATTTGGTTGCAAAGAGTTGAAACCCACTGAGAGAAAAATCAATATAAAGGGGAAAGGGTTGATTATGTAAATATAGGAGAGTCTTAAGGAATCCAAATATAGGAACAATGGCTAGTCTTTGCCTTTACGACAACTGGATATCAAAAATCTGATTTCCCTTTTTCTCTCCATGCCTTCCTCTCTTCCTTCCTTCCAACATCTGTGCTCGTCCATTCTCTCTGAGCTTTTCTATTGCTTTCATAGTCACGCTTCTTTTCTCTTACCTGCTTGTAGATACTTCATCACAGCCAATCCGACGTGAAGCTGAGTCCCCGAGATTAAATGATTTTCAGTTCGATGTCTCACAGCTAACTGATTTATTCAGGCTCTATCCCAAATTTTGAAAAAGTAATCTAGGTGACTCAATTTGCGTCAGTGGTCCAGAGCTGGGTAGCAGTCGCTGGTCATGGAGGCGGGGTCAGCCATCTCCAGAGCTCAGGACAAGTTAGATTCTCTAGGAAATATGGCCCAGTGGGAAATCATTTTCATTTCCAATACGTGTCCCTTGCAGATCTGAATTAAGTTTTAACAAATTACTAAGTATTAAGCATCTGCTCTATGTCAGACACCTATTTTATGTTTCGTTGTATTTATTTAATACTTTTCTCCCTTTCATCCTTGTTTTTTATTTTGATTCTCTTTTTTGCTTTTGGTCTATGTTGTCTTGGTTTCATCCTACTGTCAATGCTAATATACATCACAGTGAATTCTTGCATTTTTGCTGATCATTTCTCAAACCTCAGGCTTAGTAGAGAATAATTTTCAATTTTTTTTCAGAAATAAACATTTTTTTTATGTTACATTTCTCTTCCTAAATGAAACACTACAAATCTACATAAAATACAAAAATACAGGAGGTATAATGTCCCTGGCCACCTCATTCAAGTGGAAATCAGCTCTGGTCTGTGCTACTATGAAGATACTGCTCTGTGCATACTGAGAGTTTGGTCTTTAAAATCTGCTGTTCTTATTCCCTGGCTGAGTATCACTAGCTCATCCCATAGCCTTGGACCTTTGGGAGGCCCCAGTTTTCCCCTCATGGATGGATTGATGAAGCTTCTTTTCTTTTACTACATAATTGAGATAGATTAGACATTTTCCCAAATAATGCTTCAGAGATGCTAATGGAAAATAAAATGAAATAAAGAAAGAATATAATACGTTTTAAAAAATGGGTAAGTTTACATAGTGCTGTTAAAGAGAAATCAAAATAAGAGGCCACAGTTGGAATATACTGCTAGACCAAATACCCATAATCACATAAACCAAAATTTAAACTGTTTCCATTTCTTCAAATTGCTGACTTCGAGCTTAAATAAAATTTGAACTTCCTTCATGTTAACATGACATTACAGTTTCCTTGAAAGTCTGCTACAGACAAGTAAGCTTATGCAATGAAAAAGACTGTAAATTTCTACTAGCTAATCACACACAAAAAATGGACTCCCTCTTTCCTTGATATAATTGACCTGGGCTGAGAGCTGAGCTGCGAACCACTTCCATTTGGAAGTCTCCCTGTTAGTGAAGTGTTTCTCACTCAATTAAATATTCAAATCAAGAAAAGCTCCCTGAATTTTCTTTTGATAGTACTATTCCCTACTTATAAAAATGAAGTCAAATCCCAATTTGACTAGGCTGCCTCAGTTATTTAAATTTCCAGGACCAATTCTCTTTTCTCAAACATGATTGGAGAATTCTATCTTTATACACTTGTTTTACATTCTTACAAATGTGTCCTTCTTCCCTCTCCTTACCTTACTATGGGAGAGTGGGGATTTCTGTTGGTAAACTATAGAGAGGAATAAAACAGTTTCAAAATTCTAAATATTAAGACAAAATTCAAACCATAAGAGAACAAAAAGCTTTGGGCAATTATAGAGGAAAGAATGATTCTTTCAGTGAACAACTCCCAAAGAGATTTCTACCTTGGTTTCCCCTTGCACACAAATGGAAGATTTTATTCTAAACCTGGATGAATCTAAATTAACTTATCGATGTTGCACAGGCTTTTCTAAATTGTGTTCCTTTGATAGGTGCTACACAAAAACAAAATTCCATGATAAAATTTTCAGAAATGCTGAAAGAGTCTTTAAAATGCTGTTTTACATTGTGAAATATCCCAGAGAGTTACATTAATAATAAGTGGCATTTTCCAAAATTATTTGATGTTTAGACTGCTTTTGAGGAAAGTTCATGGGAATATCTTCTACGAAATCCACTTTGGTAATTGCTGCCCAGAAATCATTGCTATATTTAGACTAAGAATGCTGGCTTCTGATTCTCAACCAGTTTTTATTACTAAGCATATGAGTATGTAGGTATCCCCTACTTACCTTCACTTTAAAAAAGAAAAGAAACCTTTTCTTGATGTGCTTTAAATTTAAGGTAGTGGTCCTCACTCAAATAAGGATCATTTTGCTTTCTGGGGAAAATCGGGCAATGTGTGAAGATATGTTTGGGTGCCATAACTTTGTCTTGTGGGGAATGCTACTGGCATAAATTGTGAGAGGCCAGGATATTGTTAGACATTTTCTGACATCGAGGATATCCTACCACTAAAAGGATTTATTCACCTCAAAATGTCAATAGTGCCAAGGCTGATAAACCTGATTTAAGGAATGATCACATATCTGTTCTAAAAACCAAGCACCCTGAATTCATTAGTGTAAACCCTTTCCAACCCATTCCATTCACACCTTTACCATTTCCCTGTCTAAAGCTTTGTGATTTTACTTCTACCAAGTTTGGGAATCACATTAGAAGGACCATAGGTGCTGGATTATGACAAGTATGTGTTCAAATCCCAGCCCTATCAATTCCAGTCATGACCAAGTTTATTTATTTTCCTAGGCCTCAGTTTTCTCTCATTCACCTATCAAAGAACTCGTAAAACTAAAAAGAAATAAAACATACATTAATAACTAGTTGGGATATGTATTTGGCATGATTGTTTTGAGGATTAAATCTAAGGTACAAGACTAGCCCACTTCTTGGAGTATTTAAATAAAACAAAATATTATCTAAAAGTTATTATTATGACATTGATTCTTCTCCTAGTCTTCTCAAAGGCTACCATTTAGTTGCCAAATCCTGGGGGCGCAATCTCAGACTTCATCCTCTCGTCTCCTCTGTATATTGCTTCTGATAAGTTCCCATTCCTGCTGTTTTCCCTTATGTTAGTTTTCTATTGCTACCATGACACATTACCACAAACTATACGGCTTAAAAATAATACAGAAGTATTATCTTGTACTTTTGGAGGCCAGAAATCCATAAAGGTCCCATTGGGCTAAAACCTAGGTGTCAGTAAGGTTGTATTTCTTCTTGAAGGAAGTAGTGAAGAATCCATTTCCTCGTCTTTCCCACCTTGCAGAGACCACCTGATTTCCTCTGCCCACAGCCAGCCCTCTTTTTCCATTTTCAAAGCCAGTGAAGTTAGGCCAAGTTTTTCTATTCTGCATCACTTTGACCTACTATTCTGCCTTCTGTTGTTATTTGTATGCAACTTTGTGCTTATATTGCACATACAGGGTAATCCAGGATATTTTCCTGTGTTAAAGCCAGCTGATTGGCAAATTTATTTTCATCTGCTACTTTAAAATCCTTTAGCTATGCAAAGCACCGTATTTTCAGGTTCTGGGGATTTGAATGCAGACCTCTTTGGAGGGCTATTATTCAATTTGCTACAGTCCATGTCATCCTCTTCACATTCACAGCTTCAATTATTTCTATGTGAAAGAACATATTTCCAATCCTTTGGTTCTAACTTCCTGCTAGACATCTCCACCTAGATATTTCCTCAAATTCATTATGAAATTTTCTTTAAAATGAAAGAACTTGTCTTATTCAAGTATCTTTTTCTCTTTAAATGTCATTACATTATGAAGCAATAAGCCTCATAATGTGTTTTTTCATAAACTTTTGCTGACATTTTATATTTTATTTCTAGAATATTTCTCACATTCATTGTCTCCTTTTTGTGTTTATGCCAATCTCCCTGACTGAGGTCATTACTTTTCACTTGAATTAATATAATTGCCTACTAACTGGTCACATTAATTTCTACTTTCCATCATTTTAATACATTCTATACTTTTAAATTTAACCTCCAAGACTCCTCTTGCTTGCAGAATTAATATAAACTTACTACATTGGCATGCAAGGCCACACATAATCTAGTTCAGATCCACATTTCTATCTTGTATTCAGTTATTTCTAAACAAAAGGGTTCTCTCCAATGTTCAGAAATTCTCCATGTTTGTGGGTCTGCTTTTACTTTTGCTGATCTTTCTTTGTTGTGTACTCTGCTCTCTCTTCAACAAACCAGGCTTTCTTTATATAACTCAAAATAAACAAGTATCAGAAATGTTTACTTTATTTCTTAAACCAATATTAGAACTCACAGAACTAAAAAGAGTAAAGCATACATTAATCATGTATCATGAGACATGGTAGACAATGATAGGTATGTACTTTTAATAGAGGACTCTTGGAGTCCAGAAGCGGAATAATGACTTTGGGAGTATTTAAGAAAAAAATTATGTCGAAGTGTAAAGAAGCAGTAGAACATAAAACTTATAAAAATGTGTCAGGGGAGAATAGAAGAGACTATCACAGGTAAAAAGCAAAAAAGAGAAGAAGTACGTTATAGAGGCAGCAACTATCAAAAAAAAAATTAGTAAAAATTGAATTTGGTTTCAGCAATGGTTTTCAACCATATCAAATTCAAAGCCCTGGTTATAAAATATTATAATTATTTTATAATCTTCCATTTACTTTCCTGAAATAAAATTCTTACATAATCATATAGCCTCCTTACATATAATTAAAAACTAATCAATTCAAAACTCTAACTGAAATATAAAAAAGACAAGTATTTAAAATAAAATCGCTTGTATTGCAATATACAAATGCTTCCTAGATATTGACACGTCTGCTATCTGGCTATCTGTGCTTTAGTGTATTCTACTGTCCTCTCTTTTTTATATTAAAATTTCTTAATACTATGTCCAATTCCATTTGATATTATGAATGCAATGTTCACTTTTTAAAATATAAAATCTATTACATTTTTTAGGTTAAATGATAATCTTACCTAGATATCAGAGAGTTTTGATAATTAGTTTTGATTTTTATCTCTTTTCAACTTTATCTGTTAAAACAGGATGTGGTATGTTGTTAATTTTATATGTTACACGAGTACAAACTCACATATAAGATGTCAAATATGCAAAAAGATAAGACATTTCAAAGAATATGCTGCTCCAATATTTATTTTTTATTGAGATCACATTTTAATTGGTTAAAGTCATATTATATATTAATACTAGAATACAGGGTCAGGCAGAAGTAATGCCCAGACTTGAGTTATGATTTCATTGCACAATCATAACCATATGAGCTTATGATTTTGAAATAAAAGATTTGGTATAGATTACCAGTTCATGAAAATGGGGCATTATTTGTATAACCAAAACATGTATGGCTATGATTTTGTAATAAAATCATAACTCAAGTCTGAGCGTAACTCCTGCTGGACGTGGTAGAAGAAAATGTAATAATTCTTACATTTTGGAGTATCTAAATTTGGCAAAACATTCAAAACAATCATAAATAAAGACAACTTACTTTGAAAGTTTTATTTTATAAAAACCATTTGTTGAAAATGATACTCTTAAGTTTTAGCAAAAATGATCTTAGTAGGGGAAAAAATGACACTACATGTAAGTATTTTAATACAAATAAATACTTTTAACATAAATACTTAAATAAATATTAAAATATGACTTATACATTTGTAACAGAAATTTAAATTGATGATATCTCCCAGAATTGCTCTGGTCATATAGGAGACCTAAGTGCTACAGAGAGACTATTTTCTCATTGAAAAATATAGTCAGCTACAGAACAAAGTAAATGAAAAGCATCAATAATTTCAAATGCATTAACTAAATCATGCCACTCTGAAAAGACTCATAGATAATTTAATGAAAAATTTAAAATGATCATTTAAAAATATTTTCTTTAGAAAACTGGAAGCAATGTAGTATAAGAGACAAAATGAACTGCTCAAAGAACATAAATACTTAATTGTATTTATTAGTTTTTATGCTCACATAAACAGTTCATAGAATTTTTTGGTGTGAAGGTAAAAAGATATATGTCATATTTTATTTTAGAAATGATTTAATTTTAAATAAATACATTCTAGAGATCCCTTAATAAAATTAAATGTATTTGTTGGCCAAAAGATAATAATTTGCAAATAATAAATATTAAAAATGTTTTCACACCCTTATTATTCTCAGAACTTTCCCATTTTGGAGTAAAAAAGTATGTGATCATCCTGGTTATTAGAGGAATTGACACAATTAGTTATTTCTTACCCTGTGTCAACATTTTTGGTTGTATATTCTTAGCACCAAGGAATTATGAAAAACTTATGTTTTGAATTCGTTTTTTTTAAGAAACTATAAAGAAGTAAAACCTCAGATTGTGAGATTTTGACACAGTGCTACCATTCAACAAGCTTTTCTCCCTTGAGTCCTACAGGTTCAGCTGAGAGAATAACCCTTATTTAATTGCAAGATCTGAAGAATCCTGCTTTATACCTTCTAGTTCAGAAGTTGATCCCCCTTGGATTTTCCTTATTTACCCAAATTCCCCAGAAGCTATAAACGTCAGAAAAGAGATGACAGCAAATACTTCACTTACGATTACAGTTTTCAAAAATGATTATGAAGAGACTAGGGTTGAAAAGAGGATTATAACATATGTAAAATGAAGATATTTTATCTTTTATAAATGCAGAAGCTCTCAGCAGTTCAGACACCTGTGCAATCAAGATGCTGTGAAATTTCTTTGAACTCTCCCAATTTGAGTTTGATACACCCCATTTGTTTAAAATGTTTACTAACTTATGAACTAATTACTTGTTTAAACCCACATTGACTGGCAAGCTCTCTACTACTACTGATAAAATATAGATCACCCTGAATATTTATGCATAATTTGCATATGAGTGACATTTAGGATTATCACAAACTTAATTTGTTAGTGAAGTGAAATTTAAAAACTGTCTTCATGTGTTCTACTGAAATGATTAGCAGAGGTCATTATTCAAAGAAATTTCTTTTGTTTTTAATTTTATGCCAGATAAATGAATAAAGACAGACACACAAAAGAGTATTTGTTAGTCTTGGGCTTTCATTAAACAAACTTAATTCTTTAACAAGCCATATAATTTCAGCACCTATGCTATTGTGATGATATTAGACATTTAAAAAAATCTTCCTTTACACTTTCATATAAAGAGGTTACATATGTTTCTGCCTTGCCTAATTCACTATTTCATTTTAAAAAGTGTTTTGTAGGACTTCGTGTGTTTTTAAGAAATATAAATTTTTAACTTTATTGTCCCTTACAAATTATAGAATAGATCATTATTTTTTTTTGTTAAACAAACTGAAGCTTAACTCATTTATCCTCAACAAACTAATAAAAGACAGGTTCCAACCCGCTAAAACAAACAAACAAACATCATTATGCAGTCCAATTTCTTAGCTTTCTGCATTAGACCTTTGCTCACTATGATTTAGATGGTCTATTTCTCCCTGCCTCTCATTTTCTAAACAACTATGGGCTAGATTTTCTCCAATTATGTTTTAGTTTTCTAGTCATATTTCTATTACTTCTTTCTCTTGGTTAAACTTTAGTGGTAGTGGCTAGAGGAATTCCCAACTCAAAAAATATCCATCTTTATATCCGCTGGTGTCATTAAAGGACCTCAAATTTTGAGAGCCTTTCTGTACTCTACTATAATTTTTAAAATGAGATTGTATTATATTTTTCATGATAAAATGTTTCTTCACTTCAAAAAAATTGACTTGGGGTTCAGAAATTTTGTTTTGGGAAATGTGACTCCATTAATAAGTAAAGCAGGAAAAAGTGGTCTTGCTTTTATAAACACTCAGAATAGTATAGAACCATATCCAGATACCATCAGAATCATGTATATTCTGTCTAGTAATGTAGGAAAATGCAAAAAAAAAAATGGCATGGAAATAAAATTAGTACAGATGGAGTCTAAAAAATATGTTAGTTTTGTTAATTTTGTACAGGGGAGAAAACAATCTTATTTTAAATCATTATCCTCAGTTTTAGATATAGAAGTGGACATGATTATATACAGAATTGATAGAAAGATGATTCATCAGGGCATAAAGAAGATTGAATAAATACCAGCTACCTTATGATAGCATACCTACTTGTTTGAGTGCTTTTTATTTCATTCATATTATATGTTTACTTACAGATTTTCCATATCTTAGCCATGGGACCAATAATCTTTTTATATGTAAATTATTAGCTATCATTGTTATTTTTGTGTAACACTGTTTAACATTGATTTGTCAGTTTATTTACAGAGAGCAATCCACTTTCAGACAGCTAATAATTGAGTTTTGACTCGCTCAGGTTGAGTAAACAGATTATGACTTAATAGTGAACACTAACAAGATAATATGGAACATTAACTCTTGTCTGAAAAATATTAATTGACATTTCTAAAACATACATAAGTTAAAGAGCGGTCTTTATTTTATTTTTGTTTGTTTGTTTAGTACCAATCAGATGAATTCCCATAGCAAATTTGTTAAACCATCATGTGATTAACAGTCTTGATTTCAAGTGCCTCTATCTCCCCTCCTCAGCATCGAGGTGTAAGGCAATCTCCTTTGCATTGATTTAATAAATTGGATTTATCTCTAGTTCCACTCATAATTCATGCATGTACTTCTTTAGAATTCCAGCTTTGCATGGGGAGAGTTTGACTTCGTAGGGAGTATCTCCTATAGATTTTCTAACTTGGACAGGTCCCAAGCTTTTTCTCCTATTCTTTATGTCTGGTGAGGCCCAGAAATCAAAGTCAAATTTTTTCTCAAAGAAAAGGCCAGCATTAGTGATGCTTTTTATTTCCAATTTCCTTCTTTTTTGGGAGGGTGCAGGGAGCTTTAAGTATTATTTACTTCTTAGCTCCATGATCATTTTAAACAGATATAGTTTAACCACATTTTTAGTTGTTTATACTCAGATAAAATAGTCTGGAATCAGTCAGGGCACCCAAAAGGCCATGCCACTAGAAATAGAGTACTCTTCAATTTATAATTCCTGCATCAGACCTTTGCTCACAATTTTAGATACTTTTGGTTTACCATACCAAAATGTGCTGTGGTTAAACATGATTTTTGACTCAGGACTTCACATGTAACTACAACAGTGCTGTAAGAGGGGTACATTTCAATCTATTTTCAGTTATGTTTGGCTTTGAAATATAATTACGTAAGTAAGTATAATGCACAGAGGACACCTTCCTCAGACTGTTGCCTTTTTAATCATGGTTTGAGCCTCTTACAACCTTCTCCTTTTTTGATCCACATCCCTGATAAGTTCTCAGTGATGGACTGACTGCAGAGGTTTGCACAGTTTCTTCATATACATTTTTTATACTGAGGCGGTGTTACCTTTAAAAGCCATCATTACATTGTATTTCTTTGTTCTACATATTTGTGTATTGCTTTACTCTTGCTAGATTTCCATTTCCTCTTTCATCTCTCTTTCCCTCCTTTCTTTTTTTTTCTTTTCTCTTTTTCCCTTTCCTTTTCCCCCTCTTTCCTCTATTTAACAAGTATTTATGAAGCCATTGTATTAAAAACTTGGTTAAAAATAGGAATTTTGAGATGACTATGGTATTATAGTTGTAAGTCTCGCTGAGTTTATTGTCTACAATCAACCTAATGAGCAAAAGCAATGCGGTTTAGTATAAAAATGTTAGACAGATTGTTAAGAGAGTTTGTAAAAGAGTGAGCATGCCAGTGAAAAGATGAGAATCAAAGAAAGGAGTCCTGCAAGACTTGATATAAAATTTGACTATCCAAGGGTAAATTAGGTTTAGATAAGCAAAGTTTGAGGATGAGAATGTGAGAGAAAAGGGAGAGAATGGGGTGAGTTTGTTGTAAATCAGTTATAGTAAAATTAAAATGAGAGAGGGAAAAATAGGGCACGTGCTTCAGTAGGAGCGATAGTGCTATCTTCATTAAGGGAAAATGGAGTGAGAGATGGAGCAGATTTAGGTTCTCGGTGTTTATAATGTGAATGGGAACCACCAGTTACATAGATCTGAAGAATGACTAGTCTCCAGGACTCTCATTAAAAGTGTCCAAGCAGAGTTCGGTAAATGAAAGCATTTTTTGAGGCTTCATTTCAGATCTGTTTCATTGTGATTCTGAAGAATTCACCCCAGATTGGCAAGAGATTAGATGAGGCGGTGCTTAGAACAAAGAATGGCTCATATTGTGTAAAGCAGGATCAGAAGGTGAAGACCTCCCTGGAGGATTTCAGCTCTGGATTGAATTGATACCTAATTATATACCTGTTGGAGGAGGTCTCAGACTCTTAATTGTTTGCTACAATATTTTTAAATTGTATTTTCACCTTCTTCAGAATTGATGTCCACCCAATAAATTGACAGTGGATTAGAAAAGATAAGCAAGTTCTGTTTGTATTAGTAAATGGTTTTGTAGGCTCTCACTTTTAAAGTCATTCGTCAAGTGAGCTATAAATTTATAGTTACTTACTAAATTATTTAAAAATTATAATAAATTATCTGTAAACTAAATGCAACAAGTGATAAAGTTTTGTTGATGACTCTTTCTATATCCTACTAAAAAATCAGGCTCCTCCACAATCTACAATTGGCATGTTGCATAACTCACATTGGGTGTTGTTAGTCTCAATGTTGGGGACAGCAATTCAGAAACTTGGATTTTATTTGTTTTGTTCTTTCCATTTAGTATACCCTTCTGATTGTTGTCTTCATTATTATTAATTTAGTTTGATGTGATTTGTTGAGATAAACACATTATATTATAATTGGGCACATTCGAATCAACAGTATTAAATTTTATAATTTTTCAGAATTTCTGAAGTTTATATTGTTTCACATGTGAATCATCCACACCTCAATCAATGAAGCAACTGTAGCATATTCTACCTTAATTTTCATGTAGCAATGGCACTTCAGTAGTATGTTATGATTGTGAACGTGTGCTACTTAAATAATTTGCAAAAAACCAATTATGTGTAATTAAATATAGGATTATTTTAAATTTAACAAATAGCATGATTTTATGACAGTATATGTGTTTTGTTTCTTTACATTATTGTATGGTCAACTTCTTTTCTCATGTATAATAGAGTATATGTAAATTTTACAATGACCTTTTTCATGGAAACTTTTTTTGTTCAGACATACTGTCCATCCTATATGTTTAAGTCAGAATTCCTTAAGTTGAAAATTACACAAACCCTCCTCAAACGATATCTATTGGTATATTTAGTTGAGAAGAATCTTCACATAATAAAAGAAATAAGGAAATCAGAAAGTATCAGGGCCTGAAAGTGTATTCCATTGACACTAGTAGTCTATCTCTAGCTCTTCCTAATTACTGATTCTTTATCTTTATCAATTCTTAACATGTAGTAGGAAATGGCAATATCGACAAATTCAGGTCCAAACCCCTTGAATTTGTAATCCACGATGTGGAAACAGGTTCTCTCCCATTTTATCTAGAATTTGGAAGGTTTGGGAGAAGAATCCAAATTGGCTTCACTTGCTTTATGTGCCATGCTCTGTGATTGGATGGACATGGAAACATGATTGACAGGTCCACAGCACCATTGCCTGTGGAAGGAATTCCCAAAAGAAAGCGTTTGAGGGACACCAAACAAAGAAGGATAAGAAAGCTGGGGACAAATACTCTCTTTTTTCACCCTATCTTTCATGAACTGATTCTAATTTATATTATTTCTTTTTTAAATTTCCTTATGTGGCAAAATAAAATGTATGCTTTATAGCAATTCTCTAAATAGTTTCAAAATGTCACTTGCACATGAAATGCAACTTTTGGGGACCCTCAGCTTTGTGTGCCCCCTCTTGAGTGTTTTCAGGCTGCTCCCTGAAATGGCCCTTACAACTGTAGCGTTCTGTTGTCTGGAGAACCCACGATCATTCTGGCTGATTGACCACTCCGTTTGGGGTTAACTGTTACCTTCCATGCAGCTGCTGACCAGAAATTCATTCCCACTGAACACAGTGAGAAGATAAGAATTTGAAGCTTGCAGATAAGCCTGTATTTTTAGTAGGAATGTTTAGTGGCAAAATCTTTCCAAAAGTGGCAGTTAAAGGACTGCTCTCCTGGGAAACACAAATAGATTTTTCTCTCCATTTACCTTTAAAATAGTCCCTCTGCAGCTTACCTACCTAACTCAGAGCCATTGACTTTGTAATCATAGTCAATGTATCTTCATTAGGAAATGCTTTAACTCTTTTATTCCCACAGATGTCAAAGTTGCATTTGACTAGAGGACAGTTATAATCATAGTTCCATAGGTATTGGGCCACTGAGAGTCAGAAAAACAAACTCTTCAGAATAAAAGTGGTGTCCTAACTATTTGTATCAGTTACAAATTAGTTACTAATAGAAAGTGTCTGGTGCCCTAAGCTGTTGAAGATACCTGTATGTCCTATATTTTTATTTGCTAATATTCGACATTGCAAACATTTGCAAGGTTTAAAAATTAATATATACAGTCAAAACCTGGTTATTACTCTTTGCTTTGGTGAATTTTCTATATTAATGTAAGTTCAGCATCACCATGGCATTTTCACAGTATTATGTATCAATTATCTTACAACATTTCATTATCAGTGTTGAAGTGTGTCAGGGTGCTTTCAATGGTTTTTTCTCTCCTAAATACTGAAGAAAGCAAGCTAAATAATTTAATTCATGATCTTGATGCATCGAACTAAAACAAACCAAAAGTTTTTCATCTGTTAAAAAAACAAGAGATTTGGAACAAAAGTGTTTCTTGGTTTTCTAAATTTTCTACTTCCTTTTATGTGAATACACATAAATGAACAAAGTAGTCATAATAATATCTTTGTTTCTAGTGATAGGGCCAACCCACCAAGTATGCAAATTTGTTTCTTTGTAAATGCCCTTGTGATTACTCAATTTGTTGTAATTTAGAATGGTTTACAGAAAATTTCTCTATATATTTAGCAATAATGTATATTAGGTATAGACTGCTAGAAAGAAGCATTCCAAAATAAAGTGGTTGAAGAATCGAGGGATGTGAATTGCTTAATAAATAAAAAGAAAATATTATTTTGCTCCAAATATTGAGGTAGTTCAATCACAAAGTGTTTAATGTATTTTAAATTATAAACTCCCAAATTAACACCATGAAATTGTGCCTAATTGATTAATAGTCAAGCAAGGGTAATGTGTGGTTAATAAAAATGTAATTAACCACACATGGTTTTCCTCACTGATGCTTTGGAGTATCCACTTTTCTTCCATGGTATGAAGTCTAGGTTACTCTACAGATGAATAAAGCACTCATTTATAAATAAGTCAGTAATTTCTGGTTACTGTGCTGACAGGTTCTGAGTCATCACATTCCTACTATTTTTTAAATGGTACATCAGATTTTTATTACTGTGATTTTTAAATGTTTCTAGTTAAATCCATTCATAGTTCTCTAGGTAAGAAAAAAGAAAAGATCATAGGAATTTTTTTTCTACTTTTCCATTGCTTTTTAGTCTTTATTGTAGAAAAAGCTCTTTGTTATTGTTAACTAATTTTAAGAATATTCATAGAATAAACAAATGCTTATAAAATAAGGGATTCCTGAGGCATCAATTTCAGAAGTCCCGAAATTACACTGCATACTTGAACTCGCACTCGAAAACTCCCTGGAGTACTACTATAATCTCCATTGAAATGTTCATAAATGTTTCCTCCAAGTTAGATGTCATTTTCTTTCCTCATTCATTCTTTCTGCTACTTTCTGATTAACACATTATTTTAATATGTAGCAGTAAGCAGCTCTCAGATTGTGAATATTGTCCAACACAGACATTGTTGTTGCACAGTGAACCAAAAAAAAATATAAATTACCTAAGAATTCCAATTAAAATTTTTCTTTATTTTAATGGCTTTACCTGTCATTTTAATAATTTGTATTATAAAACTAAGTGATGAAATATATTACATTTCATTCATTGATTGAACATACTGTTTGAATCAGTACATTTATTATTTGTTCACTATAAGGAAAACATGTGTAAAGTGAGTCAAACTCATTGTACCTTTCCTAACTAACAAATGAAAACATTAGTCCCGGACCTATCAGCCACATTTTCTTGTTGCCACTCCCGCTTCATCCTGATATCTACAACAAGTAAATGTTATGCCTAACTGTTTCTCTGCTCACCAAATGGATGCCATTTTTAAAAAAATTAATCCAGATTGGTAGGACATTTTTAAAGATATTAGTAGGGAAGACAGACATCCTGAACTAATGATTCTATAACACAGTTCGCCCAAATTCAGGCTTTGTTTTACTTGGTACTGACTCGGGATCTAGTTCCCTCTATTCTTCCACTATCTCACGTTCTATCTCATGCCCGTCCCCCTTAGCTCTATTTGTTTGATTTTCCTCCTTAGCTATGAACCTCAAGTTTTGGTACAATTAAATTCTGCTTCCTGTTTTGCATTTGAAATAACATTTGTCACTTGATTTAATGTCAGTTGCCATTATGGGACTATTTGTAGCTGTATCCCCCTCCTTGGGAAAACAACATTATTTGATAACAGTTAATGAGATTGGTAGCCTCTGGTTATACCATGCCCATCTGTCTTGTTTGATAGTCACAATAATTCTAAATTGAACTTTCACCTCCAACAAAATGTAATCCTTCATCGTTGTCCATAATGCACAGGCTTGCAAATGAGAATGTAATGTATAAAGTCATAGAAAGGATGCTTCTCATCCTAATCCTTATTTGGGTTTATCTTTTTTCTTTATTCATTTTAATAAAGGTATCCACCAAGTCTCCCTTTCAAACGTCACAATCACCCCAAAATTTTAGTTTTCAGTTATTGTGTTCACTCCCAATTTGATAACCTTCCCCAAAGTTTACAATCTTTTATCTCCCATTGAGTACTGAGTATTTTGCCTTAAAATACCTAACAGATACTCCCATTCAAATGCCTAGAACTGAATTCAGCAATTTTCCTTTATAACTACCACAATTATTCTGATTTTTTGTATTATATATTTAGTAAGAACAGGAAAAAAGAAAACAATAAAGAAAATAAAGGTGACAAACTAAAGAAAAATATGATATATTGGCTAACACCAAAATTTAAAGGAAAAGACAAGGAAGGAGTTTTTATGACATGACTGGAGAATTGATAGCCTGGTGGGTAAATGATTGAGTGTTATCATGAAAGTCAGGGATGAAAGTTACTTAATTGTAGGCAACATCTATGCAAATGGTGGTAGAACTCTAGGAAAACCCATTCCAACTCAAGACAATCCACACAGAACCTTCTACAAAGAAGAACAATTTTTATGTACCTAGAGTTGTTTTTTACTCACTATAATTAAATGAGATGAATTATAATACAAATTAGAAGCTCAGTACTTTTACTTACAGATAGGAGTAGTAGTTTAAGGGAACTAGCAGCAAAATCCCGGTCTACCTAACAAAAGTGCTCTGAAGTGACTGTAGAGCATGTCTATAAAGGTAAACAAAGACACCAGGACACTTTTAATCCCTGAAATATTTTAGCTACCATCTTTCCTCCATTGATGCCTCAAGCATTTACTCATTACTGTCTTTTAAAAAGTCAAAATGATGAGGCATTTACATAGCTGTTTGTTTTTCTATCCAACTCTGCTCATACAGTACACTAAATATAGAAGTTGTCCTGAATAGTGTGTTCAGCTAGGAAACAGTAGCGATGGAAGATTGGTTGAGCTTTCTGTATCTGTTTGTACATGTGTCATTGGGAAGCTGTCTGGGGATGAAGAGTTCTGATAAAAACAACCATAATATGACTATAAAGAAAATTTGAGATTTAAGCAAAGCACTGAAAAACAACTAGAAATAACATTTTTACATGTACTGTTCATCTACAGCTTCATGTGCAGTGTCAGGACAAACTGAGGTCCCAGCAGCCTTAATTCATTTAATAAATTGTGATAATTAATAGCTATTATTCATACATTTTAGCCTTTTCACATTTAATAATAGCTTGTTCCACTCAAAAATCTAAAAACATGATCAGAATGGAGTGTGTGTAGGTGTCACAATACAAATAGTAGATTGGGAACCTGCTTAGGTAGTGTCATTCGATTTCCTTCCAACAGAGCATGTTTTTAAAATTAGCTTTGAAATATAAAATGGGAAACATTTCTGTGTAATTTTAAGAGAAGTCTGATTGGCATCATAGTCAATTGGCTCCTTTTTAATTTTCCCTCCTGTTCATTTGTTCAGGTGTAATTACAGATGTTTTTGCAAAATTTCCATGTCAATCCTTATTAATCTGTAATTTCTAATCATAGGCATAAAGGGTTTGGAAACTGCATTTCCCATATTACAGCTCTGGAAGGAAAATTGACACGCTTCTGGTTCAGTAAATTCCTGACTACATTCCTCTCCAACTTACCCCCAAGTGATAGTGAGAATAAAATGGACTTTGTGGGAAGTCGAAGCTAAATTTCAGCTCTTAACACAATTATGGCTAGATTTATTGGTGGGCATGACAGTTCTTGGTTGCACAACTCCAGTGAGAAAGAAGATAAATGAAGCTACACCACCAGTGAGACACAGAGGCAAGATTAGCCAAGAATTAAGAGCCTCTTCTGAGAGTCACAGAAAGTTCTGGAAAGCCTTGACTGGAGCTAATACTTGAAGGGGCAGAGAAGATGAGAAGGTAAGAAGTAAAAATAAACGTGCTATTTGTAGGTCACTATTTTATGTGAAATCAAATGCTGATACTTATGTTGTAGAAAAAGAGCCAATCAGAAATTCAGTGTGCAGTGCTAGGCACTTGGTATTCAATGATTGCACAGTTAATATTGCTTTAATAATGACTGAAAGAGCAGAAATCCTTGGCAGTGATTCAGTAGCGAGTCTTTATGCAAACACATGCTGTGGTCACTGGTTGCACTGCTACAGTTGCAATATTTTTCTGTGAACTTTAAGCAAATACCTTTTCTATGGCAATAATCGATATAAATATTATTCGTTAATTATACTTTTTAATGAATAAACTTTATTGTTAAAGTAAGTTATGTTCAGCAAAATTGAGTGGAAAGTACAAAGAATTCTCAAAAACCCCTGTCCCCATAGAGGCACAGCCTCCCTCTCTACAACCTGCCACACCAGCATGGTGCATTTCACAATCAAACCCACGCTGACACATCACGATCATTCCAAGTCCACAGTTTACATTAGGGTTCGCTCTCGGTGTTGTAGACTCTATGGATTTGACGAATGGCTGAAAACATGCTTTTACCATTATAATATCACACAGAATAGTTTAGCTGCCCTAAAAATTCTCTGTGCTCTGTCTATTCACCTCTTTCCCTGACAATCACAGACCTTTTTAATGTTTCCAAAGTTGTCACTGTTGTGTTCCAGAATGCCGTGTAGTTGGAATGATACAATGTGTAGACTTTTCAAATTGTTTCTAGCTCTTAGTAATATGCACTGAAGTTTTCTCCATGCCTTTCCATGGCTTGAGAGCTTATTTCTTTCCAGTGCTGAGTAATATTTTCTGGATGCACCACAGTTTATTTATCCATTCACCTACTGAAGGACATTGCTTCCAAGTTTGGATAATTATGAGTAAAACTGGTATAAATTTTGTGTGCAGGGTTTTGTGTAGACATAAATTTTCAGTTAACTTGGGTAAATATAAAGCAGCACAATTGCTGGATCCTATGACAAGAGTATGTTTAGTTTTGGAAGGAACTACTGAAATGTCTTCCAAGGTGTCTTGTATGTCTGCATGCCCAGCAGCAGTGACTGAGAGATCCTGTTGCACTCACTCATTACACATCTTCGTCAGCATTTAATGTTGTGTTTTGGGTTTTGACCATTCTATTAGGTGTGTGACATCTCATTATTGTTTAATTTGCAATTCCCTAACGACATCTGATGCGGAGCATCTTTTCATATGCTTATTTGCCATCTGTATATCTTCTGTGAGGTGTCTTTTTAGGTATTTGTTCATTTTCAATTGGGTTGTTTAGTTCCTTATTGCTGAATTTTAAGAGTTCTTTGTAAATTTCAGATCTGTCTTTTATCAGATGTATCTTTTTGAGCATTTTCTGCTGAGCTATGGCTTGTCTTATTATTCTCTTGACATTGTTTTTTGCAGAACAGATTTTCATTTCATTAATTCTTTCATGAGTGCTGCCCTGGGTGTTGTATCTAAAAAGTCATCGTCATACCCAAGCTCATCTAGTTTTTCTCCTATGTTAATTTCTAGGAGTTTTATAGTTTTGTGTTTTACATTTAGGTCTGTGTTCCATTTTGAGTTAATTTTTTGTGATGGGTATAACATCTCTGTGTAAATTCTTTTTCTTTTTTTTTTTGCATGTGAATGTGCAGTGGTTCTAAGATCATTTATTGAAAAGACAATCTTTTCCCCATCACATTGCCTTTGCTCCTTTGTTGTTGTTCAGTTGTCTATATTGATGTAAAATATTAAAATATTTATATTTTTATTGGTCTATTTTTTTTGGCCAAAACCACACTGTCTTGATACTGTAGCTTTATAGTAAGTCTTGAAGTTGGGTAGTGTCACTCCCCAGACTGTTCTCCTTCAATATTGAGTGGACTATTCTGGGTTTTTTGCCTCTTCACTTTAGAATCAGTTTATTGATATTTACAAAATAACTTGTTTGGATTTTTATTGGAATTGTTTTGAAACTATAGATCAGTTTGGGGAAGAACTAACATCTCAATAATATTGAATCTTCCTATCCATAAACAGAAATAACTCTCCTCCATTTATTTAGGTTTTTTTTTACATATTTCCTCAGAGTTTTATAGTGTTTCTCATATAAATTTGAATATTACATGGTAAAACATTTACTTAATCAGATGTCTAAATTACATATGAAAATTGCCCATTTCCATGTATACATTGCTTCATGTCAAAGTATGTTTAATATAATATTCAGGTAAATTGAAGCACTTTTTAAATAAAAATAATTCTTTTATGGATGGCTTTTAATTATTAAATAAAAGATATTAATTAATATTAAATAGTTCCTATAAATTTCGTGTTAAACATTTCACTATTCCATTATTATTAAATGTTTTATTATTAATATGGCAAAATGTTTAAGAGTCCTGAACTACAGTTAGAGTCCCAGATTCATTACCTATTAGCTATGTGGATTCTGATTCTCAATTTTGTCATGTGAGGTTAAAAATGGATTCTTACATTATGAGTGTTCTGTAAAAATGGAATAAGGTAAAGGATGTTAAGATCTTAAAACTGTGCCAATAACACAAGAAGACATCAACAAAAATGAACTGCTTTCCCACTGTCATTACTACTACCACCATTTCACTGCTGCTGCTGCTATTACTGCTACTACTGTTACTGCTACTACTGTTACTGCTACTACTACTACTGTTACTATGCTGCTGCTGCCACTCCTGCCACTACCACTGCTATTACTACTAATACTAATACTATGTAACCTAGTGTAGAAATAAAATATCCCTGGAGATAGAACCAGGAGAACCAGCATTGCCTTAACTAGACCTATAAGTTCAAGTAGGTCAGACCATTATTGTCCTCCAGGATAAACTAGGTGACATACAATTTCCTTTTCCATCTTTAAAAGTACAGAAATATTTATGAGAAAGTATTATTAGGCTAATGATTGGGGAAAAAGTGTACATTGTAATGAGAAGGAACTTGCAATGCAAAGAAGATATTTGTTGCTAAAATTTGAATTTCAATTAGTTATGTGGAATGTGAAGAGAAACAAATACAGAATTAATGAGCTAGAAATCAGTTATTAATGTGCATGAACATCAAGAGGCCTCTTTTGAGTCAGAAACTTTCTCGAGTCATTTTTCAATCACTATAAATTGGTTTTTTTGTGATTTATTATTTTTATTACTTAGGCCTCAAATGATCTCACCTGTCTTCTATGTTCAGGCTTGTGTAGGCAAATATTTTTTTTCTTTACAAAAAAAGAAGCATAGCAATGTATTAAGGTACTGTTGTATTTGAATATAACATTGGCAATTTTCAATTGAAGTACTAAATATTCTAAATTTCCAACAATAGCAAAAGTACTTAATGAAGTGTAATGTATCCACTTGAAAAATTTCTACAAAGCCATTTGGCTTAGCAATTTCCAAGTAGGTAGAGCTTTATAAAAAAAATTCTTCTGACATGATAAGAGTTCACATTAAGTGAAAACAGCAAAATACAAAAGGATACTGTCATACAAAATTATGCACACATAGAAAGGAGCATGCCAAAATAATAATACTGATTATGGTAGATTATTGACTTTATAATAAGGACTATTTTTCTAACAATCACTAACAATTTGATATAATCCAATACATTGTTTTGCTGATAAAAAGTAAATGCTTAACAGGAAAGAAAACGACTGAGATTTTAATGTAAATAGTAAAAGAATCCACTTTTAATGCTTAGGAGACTAGCTTTTAGACCTGATTTGATTTCTAATTAGCTATTTGACCTTAGAAAACACACTTTATTTCTATGAACTTTCTAGTGCTTTATCGCATTTAAAAAAATAATAAGTTGTTTAACATGAGGTTTTTTCCATTATTAATACTACATAAAGTTATGAATGAGTTGATATTGTTATTAGAATCAAATATGCCTATCATATAGGTACTAATTAAATTAATCATATTGATGCTGTCAATACATATTTAAATTAATTGCAACTTTATATTCTATAGTAAATTACCAGTGACAATTTAAAGGTGAAGGAATCATCTATAAAAATAGTAAGTATTCCAAATCTAGCTAGCTTCCATTACCTGGGATTGAAGTAACTACTGTGAGTTACTTCAAGGTTAAGACATATCAAGGACATAGGACATGGCCACAATTAGGGTTCTACGAAGGTCAGCAAAGTATTTCATCTCCAGCCCTTGTACTCCGATTGAAGTCACAAGTGGAATCTAGACTCCTGAAGGCTGGCCTTCTCTCTACTAAGACATAAATTAGAAAAAAAAAAAAAAAGTCCCTCTGGATTGGCAAATTAGAAAGTAGAGGCCCTTCCTTGGAGGTGATACACACCCTGAAATACTGCCTGGCCACAGGGGACAGTCTGGACTAAGCCACCTGCTGAACGGCCTTATGTGCCCACCGTGTCCCCTCTAAACCCACACTGACTGGTCACAGCTCTGAGCTTTCTCCTTTCGCCAAGTTGAGACTTCATTGTCAATCTTTTTTCACTCTGAATTTTAGGTTTCTCCTGTTATTCTATTAAAATGTAATTTTTATATAGTAAAGTATAATTTGTTTAATGTATACTCCAGTGGGCTGTGGAAAATACATACAATTGTGTAACCACCAAAATCAAGTCACATAATACCTTCATCAGCAAAAAACCGCTGGGTCCCTTTTTGCCCATCCAGATTCCTGACAACCACTGGCCTGATTTTGTTTGTTTTTTTAATTTCTGTAAATTTTTAAATAAGAATGTTATATAAATAAAATAATGTACTTTTGAGGCTGGTTTCTTTTTCGTAGTCTAATGTGCCTGAAATCTATTCATATTGCTGTATGTATCAATAGGTCATCCCCTTTTCACTAAAAGTCGTGTTCTATCGTATGGATGTACCCTAGTTTGTTTATACATTTCCCAATCAAGAAACAGTCTTATTTTCTAGGTCTGGGTTATTATGAATAAAGCTGTTATAAGAATTCACATACAGGTGCTTGTGTGAACATGACTTTTTCATTCCAATTTCATTTCAAATGACTAAGACTGTGATTGCTGGATCATAGGGTAAGTGTATGTTCACCTCTATTAACTCTTCCTTAAATGTTTTGCAGAATTCACCAATGAAGTCATCTGGTTCTAAACTTTTGCTTGTTGGAAGCTTTTTATTACTGATTCACTTTCATTACTATTATCATAATTAGATTTTCTATTTCTTCCTGTCCATTTCTTCTAGGCTGTCCCATTTGTTGGTGTGTAATGTAGTAATCTCTTATGATCCTTTGGATTTGGAGGTGTTTGGGGGCCTCATCTGTCCTGTGTGCAGGGTTAAGGATTGGGTACCTGATGTGGGGCTCAAATCTCTTGTTCCTCAGGTAAAAGTTTTGAGATTCCTCTGGAGACACCTTTGAGATCCTTCTTGACTGTGAAATGCCATGACTAGAGTGTGTTGTTTTTTTTTAACATGATGGCGCCTCTGCCTCTCCTACCCTTCTCAGTGCTGCTCCTGTTGGGGAGGCTCTGTGCATCCAGTTTCCAGGTCCCATCCAAAAGAAGTATTCCCTATGGAGTTGCAGTGCTTTGTCCATGTGAGGAGGCGAACTCAGTATCTTCCTGTGCTGCCACCTTGAACCCCCTTACCGCCACCACATAATAGGAAAAACTCTGTGTATGTGTCATTTGTCATACCACGCTGAAGACATTCTGAGGGCTGCATTTTGTCCTGTTTACCTTATTTTCAAAGCACATACATGTTATTAGCCTGTAATGGGTAGGCATCAAATAAGTTTTTGCAGCTCGTCCTAAAATCAGTAAGTACTTGTAATTTTCTTCCAATGTTTTTAAGACAGCTTCCTTGAAATATTACAGCTGAAGATTAGGAAAGAGAAAAATTATATTCTCTGAGTCTCAAAATATTCTGAAAGTCAACAACAATATGTTTTTTATCCATGTTAACTTTTTTCTCAGAAATTGAAATTGAAAATGTCATTTACATGGACCACATGGGAAGTGTGATTTAGAGAGAAGTTAAATTTCTCAAAACTTAAGTTGTTATTTCTTTAGACTGTTTTCCTGAATACCAGGAAATTTCTTTTACTTTGTTCACTCTGAACCACCTATTGAGCTGATCTCATTAAATTCCAAGTTATTTCAGCTTTGCAGTGAGAGGTGAAAGTATAAAAGACAATGAAAATGTTGTCACGAGACTTGACCAGCATTCTCTGGAGAAAACTGACATGAATTCCAGCCAATTATCTTTTCCTTATCAGAAAATTAAGGGTGCCAATTTATTTTCAAAGTAAAACATTACAAAATTTCAAGTTAATAACTAGTGGCATGTGTTAAAATTACACCAGGGACATGACATCTACCTTGTTCACTGGGTCCCCCTTGGTCATATAGCACATGAGAATCTCTGTGGCATTTACTCAGCACATATTGATCCTGATTTCTTGTAGCTGATGTGAAATAAAGATGTAGAACTCCAATGTGCTTATAAATTAGCTAGCTAACCTTTAGCATAAATCAAAATTGTTTTTATTAACCTTGATTGTAATTGTTGTAAACTAGAAAATGTTTTCAATCCTGAAGAGATTAGCTTTCTTTCTAAATGTCTAATATTATTTCATTAATTATTTTCATTTGTATTTATACAGCTTATTTATTTATGCAATTATTTTAAATTTTAGCTACCCAATGTCCAATATTTTAAATAGGAAAAAGGTTGAGTAGAGATATTTATGATACTTCATATTCTTACTGATGGTTGTGATATATCAAGTATCTATGTTGTATTATTTTTATATTTATTTATGTAAGTGTCCTATAGGTATTTATATTAAGATTAATGTAAATGTAGGCTAAGTAAATTAATTTCTCTGACAAGGATTGTTTTATTAGGAACAAAGATCCTTGAGGGATTTATCATGATGGGACATGTGTTTTATAATGTTTCTTGTAGAATGGTGTTCTTTTAATGTATTAGTTAGTCTGGGCACAATTCTAATCTCTTTGACCATTTACATACTTATCCTGAGCCCTGCCAACTGTGACTCCTACCATACAGTACACTCTTTCTTCAAAGTCAGCACATTGTCTCAATTTTTTTCTGCCCTACCTTTACCACCTTAGAAAAAACAAGCAATAGAAATTCCAGTGCCAATAGATTCACAAGAAGCTCAATATTTGTTTCCAGTACCTTACAGCGTCTGTGCTCGCATCTGTATTGATGAGACAAACACACACACACACACACACACACACACACACACACACACACACAGAGGAGAGAGAGAGAGAGAGAGAGAGAGAGAGAGAGAGAGAGAGAGAGAGAGAGATTGAGAGAGGTATTTGAAAAAGGAAAGATTTCTCATTTTGAAGTTGCCAGCTCCAATAACTGCTTTGGAATTAAATTACAGAGAATGAGCCATAATATAAGTTTAGCCAACACAATAGCTCTCTAAGGGCTCTATTCACTAATAACACATGCTCATTTGTGTGCATTTTCAAGTGGCTTGCTTAAAAGGGCCTCATGACCCACCACTTCTTAGGAAATTATAGGCCAGTAATAGCTTCTCCCAAGGGGTTACTTGGTATGTAATGATTTTTGCAGCCATATTTGGGACATCACAAAAGGAGGGATGTGAGAAATTATTAGTGAAGAAGAGAGTAAAATAGAATGAGTTACAGCAATATGAAGTAAATTGTATTTTCATTGCACATTAAACATTGGGAGAGAAAGACAGTTTAAAAACACAGTTTTGTAGGAAAAAAACAATTTTTAAAATTTATCTATGATTATATACAAGCATTGTATAGTGGTTGTCCTAAAACACACACACACACACACACACACACACACACACACACACTGCATTCATACGAAAGGAACAAGAATATGTGTTTAGTTTATGAAAATCACATAAGAAAGTATTAGAATCAGGACAACCTAATCTGATGGATACCTGAATTTAAATTGCAAACACTTACTTTTTTCTTTAGCCACTAGCTGCTGAATGGCTCCCAAGATTGATGCCTCTGGTTATTGAGTAGACGATTCTAATCCTGAAAAGAAACAAGCAGGTGATATTTCATTCTGTCAAACTGCCGAGCTAAGCATCAGTGTGAATCATGCCTAACTTCAGGAACACTAAGCGAACATTTCTATTCTCTGAATATAATAGGTGACTTTCAAGGGAAGCAGAACTTAATGTGGGAAGGCTTGTTGGTTCAGTGAAGGGTGGGAAGGATTTAGGAGTGAGTGCTTTTCAGGGAAAGATAAGAAAATGGAAGAAACAGATAAATGGGACTAGAACAGAGAGAATACAATGTATTGTCAGAGTAATAGCACACAGAGAGAAACACAAGTGTCAGACAAACGTCTGAAGGATGTGGTGCTGGTTAGGGAGCCTGCCAGTGGTGAAAGATGGAGGTAACAAATAAGTTGGAGATGGGTCATGTATAAAATTGATTATAATTAAAGTTCAAGGTACTTACCATTTCATTCCAGTGCTTAAAAGTTTTCAGTGCTTCCCCACGTCTTACTTGGTTAATAAATATTTTTTGAGTGCACACTGAATATATACTACTGGATACAGTAGTATGTATACTACTGGATACAGAGATGAATGAAACGGAACAAACTGGGTAGACTGACTAGACATACCATTTTAAATGAGACAGAAAACAACAGTACTGTCCCATTTCAAATGATACATATGGTCAGTCTAGTCTTACTGGGCTAAATTCAAGGTGTCAGTTGTTTTCTGTCCTGTTTAAAACAGTATATCTGGTCAGCCTAAAATTGAGTGCTCTGCTAGTAAATAAGGGAACACTCCATGATGATCACTCTAACAGTTTCCTGTTGCTTCATAAGAATTACCACAAATTTAGCAACTTAGAACAACATAAATTTATTATCTCAGTTTCAATGGGTCAGGTGTTTGGGCACATGTTAATTGGATTTTCTGTTCAAGATCTTATAAGACAAATCAAGATGGCTGGCTCTGCCCATCTCATTTAGAGCTCAGGGCTGTTTTTCCCAAGATCACTCAAACCGCTGACAGAACTCAGTTTCTTATGGTTATAGGACTAAAGTCTCCTGTGGCTCCTTGCAAAGTCACCTCAGAGTATGCTTTCTTCCAGGCCAACCAGAGGAACTTCTGTAATACTTCGCCTTGTTTGAGGAGCTCATCTGGCTAAGTCAAGCCCACCCAGGACAACATCCCTTTAGATGAACTCACTGTCAATTGATTAGTAACCTACTTATTGAATGATATCCCATCATATTCATCATTCTTACCCACAGTCCAGGAATGGTACATAGAATATGGGTCATTAAGTATCCTCTTTGGATTCTGCATATCACAGTAAAATAGTCCTGAGGAAGTTGTATGCAACCTGTGACCTGAGAGAAGTTAGAGTTATGCAGACAAAGAAAGGGAGTGAATTCATTGTAGCCTGAGGAACCAGCACGTTACAACCGGGAGGTCGGAGAGGCAATGGAGAATCTCAAAGACTTGGAGAAGCTTGGCTTAGCTTTGGAAAAAAAGATCTATTGATATATATCATAATAGAGTTTACAAAACCATGCCTATTTAGCACCATAATGCATTTCCTACCTCATTTATCACAACTTCCAAGCTCAAACTCTGTATTTCAGGTACACCAAATCTATTATTTTCTTTAATGTATTTACATTAAACTTCCTTCAGTTCTGCAAATCATCACACTTTTTTTATCTCACATTTTCAACATGACTTCTTAGCTGATGAGTTTCTAAACTAAGATAAGAAGGATAAATAGAAATTATCCTGATGAAATGCTGAACCTCCAAATACTGTTTAAATGCCATCGTTCTGTACTCTTTCAGCACATGGCAATGCCACATATTTCCCCCATACCACACTATATTGCCATGGTCCATTTTGTTTTGCCCAGTGCTGTAAGATCTGTGCTCACTATTATAGTACCCTCATTGTTTAGCTCAATTATACCAAGTAAGAGATGCTAAATGAGGATGCTGATGACAATGATGATAATGATGACAACAACAGTGATGATGAGAATAGAATTAAGAGCAAACTTTTAAGAAAAGATTAAATTACTTAGTGCAAAGGACCGTATACATATTTATTTACTCACTTTTGACCCTTTAAGCAATAATTGGATCAAGAGCAAAACTCGGTCACAATACTCCCAGCCATCATAAACAGCTACATACAATTCTGTTTGTGCCCAGAACTGAAGAAAGAGTTATATGTGTGGACAAATTCTAAAGTTGAAGGTCAGCTACATTCAGAGTGTATTTAAATAAGTGAATGTTTTCTCATTGATTTGCATTTAACCAAATATTGGGCACAGGTCTTTTATGAAAAGCAGCTATACAGCCAGAACTCTCCCAAAGAGACAAAATGCTTGTACCTTGAGGTTGTGAATACAAGCACAGCTAAGAACATATCATGGGTGCCTCCCCAGCTCAGTAAGCTTCTTTTTGGCCTTGACAATCAATGAATAGGACTGAACTTTCCATTGTTGGTAATGATTTGACATCACACTGATTAAGAAAAAATATTTATAAAAAGTCTTCAAATAAAGATTGCTCTCCTAGGAGCAATTATTCTTTTTCTTTTCTCTCTAAAACTCTCAGAGTTAAAGTAATTGTATTAGTCAAAATGTTTTGTGATGATAGATTTAGAGGCTGTAATGTAGGAAGTAACTCAGAACCCACATCTGTCAACTGGTGACTTGTCACTTCTTCCATGGCCTATGCACTATATTCAAAGCCAAGTATCAATGAAATAGTATTGGATTGAATATATTATAAATGACATTTGCAATATTTTATTGACCATATGTGGGAAAACAAGAGCAGTTTTCATTACTATTTTTGCAATTTGCAAAGGCCATTGTTGCATTTCATGCTTGTTAAATTTAAGTTTACTTGTGTTTTCAAGCTATCAAAGATTTACCACAACAATGATACTGTATTTTTATGTCCTTTAAATTTAAATTAATTTGGCTGTAAGTATTTAGTTTAGATATGTCTATATCAATAATCTGGCAATTGCTAACACCCATTTTGAAAAGTTAGGTCTCCTACGTGAGTTGGCCTAAACCCAAAACTGTATTATGAGGAAGTTTTAGGCACTGCCTGAAGCCGTCTCTCAAGGGACCTGTAAGCAGAGGTAGACTTGCAAAATACCTACACGTGAGTTTTAGTTAGGTGTCTAACTTTTTAAATAATACTCTCTTTGTGGATATTTTGTACAGTATACGGATGTGGTATTGATTTTGGAAGCACAGAATGTCTCTTTTCATGTTTCTTGCCAGAGTGTACAATCTTAAACTGTGTATCTAAGCATCATCAAAACCTGAGGATGAAAATTAAGATTTAAAGAGCAGTGTCCGAAAGTCATGATCTTCAGACACTTTTTTATAACGAAGTGCTCTCAACCTGGAATCCACACCTTTAGAATGTACAGAAATGGGTTTCCAATGACCCTTCAAGTATCTAGATTAAATCTGAAACACTGTAGGTAAGCTGCCAGGCCAAATAGTATGAACAATTTCAAGAGAAATGTATATAACTTTAATTGGATTATCATCTAAAAGGTCATCACTCTTTATTTACATGTTCATAATTCCTATATCTCTGTATCTTTGCATGCAGAATCTTTCTAGAATTTTTTATCAACTGTTTAGTTAATAATTTGTGAACAAAATATGAACTGTTGCAAACAAGTTTATACATTAGTATTTCCTTATATACATACCAGAATCACTTGGGTGGATTTTTATAAAAAACTTATCATCAGGTCTGATCCTTGACATATTGAATTAGAAAATTGGGGTGAAAATTAATAATCTGTATGTTTCAAAAAGGTTGCCAGCAAACAATGACATATGCTGTGGAAATAACATAAAAGAGTGAACTTGTCAAAATGTTTAAAAGTACCAATTAATGGTAACTCTCCTATGTTATCATTTAGTAGTATCCACTGAGCACTGTTATATGCAGATGATTAATTTTCAATATTAAAATCACTGTGTTCTGCCTTAGGTCACCTCATGAGTCCTCTAGTACAAACCCTTCTCTAAGAGCCATTGACACCATAGAATGGAAAAGGCTTTTACCTTCTCCCAACTCAGTAAAAATAGAAATGTAGGGCAGAATTAAAAGGTTATGAGTTTTCCATTGTGAGTGCAGTTTTGCTTTGTTTTTAATTCGGTAGTGTGAATTAGACAATTGAATAATGAACTTCCATGGGAAAATGATAAAGGAAATAGGAACAAGTATACCTATTCACACACACACATACACATACATATATATGCATGTCTATCTATATGCTTTTAGAACTTATTTGTATTTGTGAGAAAAGATTTAAAAATGTATTGCTCTATTTCCTTTTATTTATATATGCTTACCTTCATAGGGCCCTTCTATGAAAATGGCCTGCCATTCATTCATGGTGTAAAATATATGAATGGATTGCCACCTCTGTCCCTGAATTAGTTTTTGGTCATGAAGTGCAAGATTCTCCATTTTTAATAAGTACTTCAGCTACATCTTGTTTTCATTAGTATTTGAGTGCACTGTCATGCTAACCACTCAGAGTGTTCCTATGTTGGAAAATCATACAGAATCAATGAAAACCATAATGCCATGATGGATTTTTTAAAAACCTAATCTGAGGAGTTATATACTTTGAAAATTATCATTTTTAGGTAGGTAGATAAAAAGTACATCTTAGTACATTTAGCTAAAACTGTATTCTAATCATATCTAACAGACTGAAATCATTTGTCATTCATGCATTCATACCAAGATATTCAAAGCTCTCTATGTTAGTGCTTGAAAGTAAGACTATTTAGATTTTTCTAAATAGGCAATGTCTGTGTGATTATATGTTTATAAAATAATAAAATCATAAATTGATAAAAAGGTCATTTGACTAAATTAAAAATAAAGATCAGTCATGTAAACATTAAAGTATGTATACTAAAGCTTTGAAGAATTAAAGAGTTTATTTAAGATCTTTGTTTTACTGGTTATTTTTCTTCTATGAGTTAATTTGTGCAAAAGATTTGCCTTTGTTTAAATTGTAACATGAAAATAATAGTTGGGTTGTTGACACTTCTATTCTCATTGGGATTATTTACATCCCAATTCAGAAACTCCATATGTTTTTCTATAAAAGGAGAATAATAATTGTTTACAAATTATCTATATCTCTGGAAATGAGAACTATTACAAACTAATTGTTTATTGTCTTGTTTTGTTTTTTGAACTTTTTTGTTAGATATCTCTCCTAAGAAAACAATGTGGAGTCTTTTAAATTATGTTAGAAATAAGCACTGCCTTAGTTTCTGTCTGTATGCTTGCCAATGATATCAGCTCCTTCTAAAATATTTATGCATACAGAAGAGTGCAAAAATCTACAGTAAAAGGAATAACATATCACGAAAAATCTCTCCACCTCAAAATAGTCTTTTTTAATAGTAAAATATGTTCTGGGTAGAAGTGGCAGGAGCACGTTGATAACTCTAAATGTCCTACCAGGAATTGTAATAGGTAAGGCCACCTTTTTGGCAGAGAATGCAGGATTGTTTTATGGCATAATATTTTTTCTCAAGCTTCAAGTGAGAGTGCAGATTGGAGTTTTATTTGTTCTAGTACTGAGAGATCCATGACTATAGAACCAGCTGTAGAGGTGAGGGCTTGTCTCTCATGGTACTCAAAGGAACAGGCCACACACAGGTCATGGTTCTCTGAGAGAGCAAGGCCTGCTGCAGCCTGACGTAAGGGCCTTAGATTCAGACAGGCTGTCCAATTTTATTGACTCCAGTAGGACTGAAGGGGGTTGCTGTAATTGATAAAACGTCTCCTAGCTCCTTTAATATTAAAAAAATATATATATTTCCACCAGTAATGTAGGAGAGTTCTCATGAACTATGTCCACATCAAACCACAATCATTTATAAAACAGATAATTTTGCTGATCTGATTGATGTACATGATATCTCATTATAGGTTTAGTTTGCATTTTTGTGATTACTAGTGAATTTGTATTTGAATTACTGTCTCTATAATATGATCTACATATTTTGACTTTCAGTCTTTCTTTGGTGAATGCTGACTTGAAAAAGACAATACAATATACATAGGGTAAGCATGTTTGACAAATATTCAACAGCAGGCCAAGCTCTGTGTCATTCTCAGCAGCCAAGCAAACAGTCAGGCAATGCGCGGGTTGTCTGTGCTTGGACTCCGAGGTTCATTGGTGGCTCTTGTCTGCTTTGCCCTGTGCCTCAGGAGGTTCATGATACTGTTTTGCATCATCTGACATTTCTAACTCTCTGTTTTTATTTAGGATTGGGCAAAGAAAATCCTAGGAGCCGTTGGAGGGTGGAAACACTGCTTGCTCTCTATCCCCTTGTCCATTCAGCCTTTGGCAAGGTAGCAGTTTCTAGTTGTTGATTCTTGAGTACTTTACCAGTCTTTGTGGATCCCCTAAAAACCTCCCAACTCAGTAAGATACCCTCCCACTGAACTTCTTTCCAACTACCACTCTGAGCACACATCTATGTCCAGATAAATTCTATCTGATAGAGGTGGTTATGACAGATTTCTTAAAACACATTTGGTAGAATTTTACTTTTGAATGGTGCCAAAATCTGAAAAGTAATGCATTTCTTCATGACACAGGTCATTGGTAGAGCTGCTGAATCTGATTTCCAGGTAAAATGTGTGAAGTTATTATACAACAAGTTGACAATGCACTGTAGAATTGTGCACCTGAAACCTACATAATTTTTGCTAACAAAAGGCACCCCAATCAGTCTAACAATTAAAAAAAAGAAAAATCCAATACATATTTTCAAAAGGCAGCTATTGTTTTTTTTAGTTTTACAAATCAGCATTACATACTGGGTCTCCAAGGTTGACTTATAAGGACAATCAGCAGTAACTACAATGTTTTGTCCTTGTAGTCACTTGCACAATGATCTATCTCATACATACCATCTATGGAGCACCACTGCTACCAATTTAATACCTCAGGAAAGATACAAAATCATTCTGAAAACAGCCTGAGTACAGTATGAAGTAGAAATTGTGAGTCTGAGCTCCAATACAAAAATTCAAAATAAAAAAGGTAAAACACTAAACAATCTATAGTTGCTAATGGGGATCATCAAACAAGCTGACCAGAAAATGTACCCCAAAAAGTGCATGCATTTTGCTATTAAACCTTCATGATAACCTTAAAAGTTATTAATACTTATATTTTACTCATAAGCAAGCTGTGACATGAAGATTTATTTAACATACAGTAGAGACAGCAATGGCAAAGCTGGTGTTTAAACTAATTTCAGTTTAGTTTATTTGGTGATAGGTATTCTGAAAAATTATACCTTTTTTGATATTAAAAATAAAGTCTAATCGTTCTTCCAACAAGGTTAACTTAACATTCATTCCACAACTCTTTTATCTCATTTATTTATTTATCTTTTCAATTTTAACTAGAAAATGTTAACTGTTCCAGTTATCAATTGCTACATAATAACTGCCACACACTAATGGTTTAAAACCAACATTTCATTTCACTCATTTTGTTGTTCAGGAAGTTGGGAAAGGCTCAAGCTGGGTGGTTAGTGTCTGATCCATGGGATATCAGCTGGGAGCTGGAGGATACATTTTTCAAAATGACTTTTTCACTCGCATATAGGCATCCTCAGTGCCTCGTCCCTCTGTCTCCAAACACCTTATAACAAATAGTGGTCTTAGGAGATCCACGCTTCTTACACGGTGGCCTCTAATAAATGCAGGTATAAGTGGCTATCTCTTAAAGTTGCACCTAAAATTGGCAAAGTGTCACTTCCACCATGCGCTATTGACAAAGCAGTTATGGCTAGCCCAGATTCATGGGAAAAGAAAATAATAGACCTCATCTCTCAAATCTCAATGAAAAGAGTGTCCAAACATAAATTGGGACCATATTTAATGGGCATCTTTAACTGCCATCTTTAATTTGTAACTATGTTCTTAATTTTTAACTGTGTTCAGGTATTATGCTTAAAACTTTGTACTTTCGTAGAACTAAATTCTTTCACCAGTCTTGTAAAGGAGTTAGTTTAAAAATATATATATATATATATATATATAAATAGTATATATAAAAATAGTATATATTTAAACTAAGTAGTTATATTTATAATATATATTATATATAAAAAATATAATATATATAATATAATATATATATTTAAACTGAGTAGTTATATATATATAACTACTTTTCTTTTTAACATTGAAGATTACCTGAAATTACTATTATGACCATGATGGTGTTTCCAACAAATACTTACTCTGATTACTATTATGACCTTTATGCTTAAATTGTGGAATCTTGAACTCAGAAATGCCAAGTAACTATCCTCAAATTACCTAGTTTGTAAGTTAAGTGTCGGGAAGGATTTAATAGCACTTTTGCCTAATCTAACACTTGTCCTTTATAGTCTACAAAAATGCCCAGCCACTTTTCTGGAAAAACAACACCAGTCATATGCAATCTGCAATTTAGTTTTCTTTTTCTTTTGTTATTTATATTGCTTTTGAGCTCTTAAAAGCTGCCACTTTCCTTTTACTCATGTGTTTTTATGACTTTTGTAGATAAGAATGCTCATTTGTACTTGTGTCAGTTGAGGCTCTGCAGTTAGCAGACAACAAGCAACATATAATTTCAATCTAATAATAAGAAAAGCATAAGACCAATCCCAAGATACCCCTCAATGATTGCAAAAGTAATCAAAATCAAGGAGAGTTTGAAAACTGTCACATTAAGTAAGGCCTGAGATGTAACAGAGTGTATATGAAGTGGTATACTAGACAGGGTTGTGGAAGAGAAAAATAACATTAGGTGAAAACTAAGGGAATCTGAATAAAGTATGGGCTCTATGTCATAAGTATGTATCTATATTTTTTCATTATTTGGGACATATATATCACACTAATGTAAGATGTTAATAAACAGGGATATTTCCATACTATTTCCTCAAACTTTCTGTAAATCTAAAACTATTCTAAAATCAAAAGTTATTTTCAGAAATTCTAAGTATAGGGAACCAATAAAGCCATAGGATGGCAGTGTGGGCTAGTAGTTTGCAGTTAGAAACATAAGGCAGAAGTTTATGTCTATCTCTGTCTGATTCTGTTAGGCTATGTGTTTTTCAGCTGATGACCCAGAGCAAAAGATCTGTAAATTTAAAATGGCAATAACAGTAGAATATTTTTGAAGGATTTAAAAAAACTGAATTTATGGAATGTCTGTAAAAACAAAGCAATGAGACAAAAACAGGTGTAGTTAGAGAAGCTTAAGTCAGAGTCCAAAAAATTCAAGTTTCCAGGAATACTATTAAGGATGACTGAAAATCTTTCGTTCTACAGAATACGTTATTATATGTAGTGTTTACAAATTGAATGCTACCAGCATTTTTGGTGGGACACATCTTTGTAGGTTGCAAATGGCTCTCACACTGATGAATGTTAAGTGGTTTTTACCTTATTTTATTAACTGATAGTAGCAACCCCTCCAGAAGTTATGAAAATCCAAAATACTTATATCTATTTCAAAAAAAGCCTCAGGGAATGTTACCTTGTATCTTCCAATGTTGTGCTCTTTGAAGAGTTAGAACACTGCTAAATTGAAGGATTAAGAAAGATAATATGTCCTCTAAAAGTGCCACAAGGATGGCAAAGGGTCTATAGATGTAAGTTAGTGTACGTTAGTTATCTTGGATAGATAAACCTCCTACACTCCTACTCCAGGCTAATTCTCTCTGTGTATTTTATTTTTAATTTTGTTATAATACTTTTTGAATACATTCAGTTGAGATATTTTTGCTTATGCCCTTTAGTCAGAATGAACAATTATTAGTGACTGCAATTGCTTTACACAGATTTCTTTTTTTATTTCACATAAGTACTTTCAAGCAAGATATCATACCTAGGACCCCTATAAACTTCAGTACACATTTATATAATATGTAGCCATTTAAAAATAATGTTAATGCCATTAGTACACATAATATTAACTATGTTTTTCTGATATTTTCTAATGTTCTGTCCATAATATTTCCCAATTGTTTCTTAAAGTTTTCTTTAAGTATTGGTTGGTGCGGATCAGTTTCTATTTTATTTTTTTTAGTTTTAGTATTTTTTAAAGGATGTTTTTTTTTTTTTTTTGCGCAGTTTTAGGTTCAAATTTGAGCCAGCAAAATTGAGGGAAAAGGACAGAGATTTCCCATAAGCCCTCTGCCCCCACATCTGCATAGCCTACCCCCATTATCGCATTCCCCATCAGAGTAGGACATTATTTTAAATTGATGAACCTACACTGACACATCCTAACCACCCAAAGTCCAGAGTTTTTATCAGGGTTCACTCTCAGTGTACACTCTATGGGTTTGGACAAGTTTTCCAATGTATTTTCTATTATAGCATCATACAAGGTGTTTCCACTGCCCTTAACATCCACAGTTCTCCACCTATAAGCCTCCTCCATGCGAACCCTTGGCGATCACTGATCTTTTTAATGTCTCATTTGTTTTGCCTTTTTCAGAATGTTGTATAGTTGGAATCATACAAATTAATCATTGAAAAAGCTTTTCTCAGATGCATTTTTTAAATTTAGTAATATGCATTTAAGGCCCCTCCATGTCTTTTCATGGCTTGATAGTTTATTTTAGCTGTGACTAATATTCCGTGGTGGACAAGCCACAGTTTGTTTATGCAAACTGAAATACATCTTGGTTGCTTCCAAGTTTTGGCAACTATGAATCAGGCTGCTATAAACATCTGTGGGCAGGATTTTATATGGTCATACATTTTCAACTTGTTTAGGTAAATATTAAGAGGTGCTAATGCTAGATCATATGGTTTGAGTATATATTTTTTTGTAAACTGTCTTCCAAAGTGGCTATACCATTTTGCATTTCCGCAAGCAATGTCTGAGAGTTCCTGTGTTCCAAATTCTTTTCAGTATTTGGTGCTTAAGTGTTTTGGATTTTGGCTATTCTAATAGTTATGTAATGGCGTCTTATTGTTGTTTTAATTTGTAATCCACTGATGACATACGACGTGGAGCATCTTTTCATATACTTATATACTGTCTCTATAACTTCTTTAGTGACGTGTCTGTGTTCATTGTTGGCATATAAGGAAGTGATTTACTATTGTATATTAATGTCCTATCTTGCAATCTTGCTATAATTACTTATTAGTGTCAGTTTTTTTAAATTAATTTTTTCAAATTTTCTACAAAGACAGTTTTATTTATCCTCTCACAATCTGTATACATTTTATTTCCTTTCTTGTCTTATGCATTAATTACTGCTAGAACTTCCAGTATAATGCTGAAAAAGAGTTGTTAGAGAGTAGATCGTTGTCTGTTCCTGATCTCAGTGGGAAAGCACTGAGTTTCTTATAATTGTTTGATGTTAGCTGTAGGTTTTATGTAGATATTCTTCATCAAGTTGAGTAAGCTCCTCCTCTTAGAAGTTTACTGAGAGTTTTTAGTCATTAATGGGTGTTGAATATTATTAAATGCTTTTTCTGCATCTATTGATATAGTCATGTGATTTCTCTCTATTTTAGTCTTTTGATGTGATGGATTATGTTAATTGATATTTTTTGAGGAACAATGTACTTTATTTCTTTAAAATAATTTTTAATTTTTCTTTTTTAAATTTATTTTTATTGTTAGACTTATTGAGGTGAAATCTGTTAGCAAGGATTACATAGGTTTCAGGCATACAATTCTACAGTGCATTGTCATCTTGTATAATAAGTTCACCACCCAGTGTGACTTCTCTTTCCATCACCTTATATTTAGCTTCCCCCCCTCCTCTCCCACTCCCTCCCCTTTCTCCCCTCCCTAACCCACTCGTCCCCAAATAAACATTAAATTATTGATTGTGTCCGTGGGTTATTTGTTTGTTTGTTTATTTCTTTTTTTCTCTGTTGCTTTCAGTTTTATATTCTGCATATGAGTGAAGTCATATAGTTCTTTGTTTTTTCTGTCTGGCTTATTTCACTAAGCATGGTGATCTCCAGGTCCATCCATTTTGTCGCAAGTGGCAATATTTCATCTTTTCTTATAGCTGAGTAATATTTCATTGTGTATATGCTTCTTTATCCAGTCATCTGTCACAGGGCACTTTGGTTGTTTCCATGTTTTGGCTACTGTGTTAATTGATTTTTGAGTATTGATCCAGCCTTGCATACCTGAGATAAATCCCACTTGGTAGTAGTATACAATATATATATATATTATTATATTCAATTTGCTAATACTTTGTTGAGGATTTTTGTTCTGATGTTCATGATATTGGTCTATAGTTTTACAAGTATACCATAAACATATAAGAAGAAGGAGAGGTCTTTCTTTATCCTCTTTTCCATCCTCTTCTTTCTTGCTTCTCTGCAAGAAACGTGATGCTCATCTGATTGGTTGGATTCCCAGGATCATGGGTTGGTTAACCACTAAGAGTCTGGAATAGCCTACAAAACTGTAAGATTTTCATTGTTTTAAGCCATTACATTTTGATCATTTGTTACAGCAGAAAGAAAACTAAGAAGTCACCCTACTGGTGAATATGTAATTTGTTTACCCTCTTTCTGTTATTATATGTAGCTGGGGAAAATGCTTTTTACAAGGCAAGGTAACTTTTTGTCTTACATTTTGTTTTATTTTGTTGAGATATAATTTAAAGGTATACTTACTGAGTCAAAGTATGTTGTCCCATAAACAGTAATAGAGGACAGTTTCATTATATTATAACCAGCATTGTGTAGTAAGCAGTATGCTTCTAAATTTTTGTTATTTTTATAGATGAAAATTATTTCTCACTTTTAAAATTTGCATTTTATTTCTTTAAAATTATACAATCTTCATATGCTGATCAATAATTAGTGTCTCTTCTATTATGAACAATATATTCATGTTTTGTGACTTTCTCTCATTTTTTAACAGGTATTTCTGAGTTTTAATTTGAAATACTTACCTCTTTCAAATATTGATAACTCTCTGAAATTATATTTTATAGTAAGTAAAGTATACACATATACCACCACATATGTATTTTTAAAATCAAGTAAAGATATTATTTATTTGCCAAACATTTTTGTACTTCTTTTTAAATTAAATTTATTGGGGTGACATGGGTTAATAAAATAACACACAATGCAATATATTGTCTATGTGTTGCATTGTGTGTTATTTCCCAAATTTTTAAAGTAGTTATTGCCAACTCCAATGACACGCTTATTATTATATTTGATTTCAGAAATGTATTTTATTAAGCATATTGCCATGTACTAAAGGTATGTGTTTGTTTTATTTAGTTCCACTGTGTCTAAACTCAGGATCACATTTACTTGGTGAACATAGAGTTTTAGTAAAAATGCTTTCAAATATCTATAGTTTTATATTCTCATTGTTCTCCAAATGGGTATTTTAATCTTGGCTTTTCTTGAGAGCAGAGCTTGAGACAAAACTTAACATGCCAATAGTTTATTTGGGGAAGTGATCCCAGAGATCTGAGGAATTAAAGAGGGTTTACAGGGAAAGACGAAAAGGTAATCAACGATGCATTATCAAATTGGTCAACTGGTGCCCAATATCTCCAGGACCTTCTGAGGAGTGGCCAGATTACACCAACAGAGTCTGCAAAGAAAGAAGAGTCAAAGTGTTCTCTGGTGACTCAATCCTCCACCTGCCAGACATGGCCCCTGCTCCCCTCCACCACACACAGACACCGCTGGGCGCCTGCACAGGAGAGCTGAGCCAATTCACACAGGCACCCTGTGCCACAGCATCACAGAAGTGACAAGCACGGCATGCCACTAAGGTAAGAGGACTAATTCCAAGCCAGAAAGAGAAATCACACATCTATCTTCTCCTACTGACAAGTCAATCAACTTCAATTTGTCTTCCTAAGCTATTATCCATAATTCAGTTTAAAGTTCTGACTCGGACAAGTATGATAAAAAATATACTTAAAAATTTACTTATATTGGGACAGATGACTCAAATTCTCTGTGGCTTGAGATTTTCATTCATGAAATCCTAACTCAAGGGTTGTTTTGAGGACGAAGTGATTTTATTACAAGGGAAGCGTTAGAACAGTGCCTGGACAAAATGTACTCAATGCAGATTAGCTATTATTATTTCTTCCTGAAGAATTTATCTTTCTTAATGTTATTTAAATTTTTTGAGAGACGAGTTATACCATTACTATTAGTGTAATTTTTAAAATTAAAGTGCTATTATATACACATTTTAATTAAAAAAAGAATCTCAGTGCTTGATAATAGAAACCACAATCTGTTAAGATCTATAAAATGAAACAGGAGGAAATTGTTCACTTTTAAATGAACACAGTGTAAAATATTTTATTTGAATACAATTTGTGTAACTTGTATACATGTTTTATTAAAGAGTGTGTATGATCAAAATAAAAGATGATGCAAACGAATTGAACACTTTTTGTCATGTATTACTGTTATTACACTAATACCCTTTTACTTTGGAGGACGAACTACACATTCAAAAGAAAATACAGATGATGTTTCAGAAACTTACTTTTCTTCTCTATTTCTTAAGATTATTTGAAGTTCAAACTAATCTGAGCCTTTCAAAATGCTTTAAAATAGAGAACATTTGATGTGATTCCACATTTAAAAGCATCATGTAGAAATACAAAATCCTGACATCCAAGATATATGAACAACAAATGGAAAAGGCGACAGAAAGGGTCAAATCCATTTGATGTGTGGACAGTTGTAAAGAATGTTGAGCTTTCCATTTTTTATTTCTTTTGAAACTACAACATAGAAATAAACTTCTGAAAATATTTCTACATGTTTTAATTCACGAATACAAATCCTTTATCATACATTATTTACTTGGTAACTATGAAACAGTCTAACATGGCCATTTTCCAGTAAACAAGTGACCATGGTGAGACTATTTTGAGGAAAATATTAATATAAATGTATTTGGTTTTTTTTTTAGATTAATGTTTCCAAAATGATCCACCAAACACACACACACACACACACACACACACACAAGATTTCTAAGATGATATTACAAAGTAATAATGTCATTTTTATGCCATATTACAAAATGGCATTATTTTTTATGCCATAGAGTAAGCAAGTACTACGGAAAAAGCTTAAACTATTTATATAATAGTAGAGAGCAACTTATTGATTAAATGAATGCATCAGCTTCTACATTTGACTTCTTTGTAATACCTAATGTTGACATTCCAGAAAGAGAAAATGCATATGCAGTTAGTGATTATTTTATATGCCTTTTGCAAAGGAAGGGTAACAAATAAAATTAACAAGGCAGAGCCTTTATCTAAATAAATTTATATACTCTTCAGAAGAAACACACAGCTACAGAAATTGCCATAACAAAAATCAGAAAGCGATGTGACAAATACTACAATAAATGCAGATATTCTTAGTTGAACATTTATAAAAATGAGACAAATTCTGCCTGGGGTGAATTGAGAAGTCTTCTTTGAAAAGATGCAATTTTAATTTCATTTTTCAATGCTATATAGGTCAGGTATTTTCAGGTTCACATACTTAATTGAGTGTCAAAATTAGAAATGAAATTCAAGTCTATTTAATACCACCGCTCATACTATTTACATTCCAGTAAGAAAACATGAGAAATTAAGGTCAATTGGAAATAATGTGTCTTTATCCCTGTGTCTCCTCCCTCCCCCCTCCCTCTCTCTCTCTCTCTCTCTCTCTCTCACTCTCTCGCTCTCGCTTTCTCTCTATCTAAGGATGATGTACAATAAAGACTGTTGACGGGCATATCCAAGATTTGAGCTGAAGAACTGAGCTAATATTAGATGCCAGCTGAAAGGCCACTGTGATCTCAGGGTCAAGTGATAAAATTATACAAGACTGAAAAAAATGGCTGCTTAGATAAAGGGAATAAAGAAAGAATTAAAAATGCTTTGATTTTGGCTTTGGAGATGTAAAATCAATGACACCATTAACAAGAGTGAACAGTTGTGATTTCAGCAAGATTAGAGCCAATAAAGGGCCAAGGAGAAGCTGAAGATAAGTGCTTTTAATCCCCCAGTCCCACGAGCCAATCAAACACGACACAACAGCATCCTTCAACATTCCTTAAAGGCCCATCTCCCCACTTCAACTCCTCATATACATACTGTGTAAGGATCTACAGTAACAATATATGCCTAACGGGCAAGGTTATTTGGAAGATACACTCCTAGCCCCTCAATCCAAACACGTTGTTGCCTCTAGCCTCAAGTCCCTCTTATAAAGAAATTTGGGAGGCAGTACTTTTGGGGAGAAAAATGTTAAGTTCATTTTTGCATATATAAAAGTTACATGTATGAAATTCACGTAGTTACATGATGTATCAAGTTTTATGTCCTTTTCAAGGACTGTGAGAATTAAGCCCACTCATTGTTTTATAATGCAGTTCCTTTGAGATTGGAGAGTAGATGAAAATTTGAGATGGGTGCTGGTTGGCTGCCCAGTTTAGGATACAGTTTGAGAGAAAACATGCTGAAAGAGAAAGATCAATGGAAAAAAATGGGGATCCTTTTGAAAAATGGGATAACTAATTTTGATTGGCTGCTCTATGGCTAAGTTGTTTCACCTGGCAATCTTAGAGATCTGAAGGCTTCACAAAGATCACAGAGAGATGAAGTGGACAGGGGAAAGTGCACATTTACTTCAATATTCCAAGAAAATCAAGCCCTGAGATGGGGTGAGGGAAATGCCACTCGGTCACAGCCTCCTCTTTCCTCCCTGGAGCTGTGTGTGCTGATGATTCAGCTGCTCTGTCTCTCCAAACGCCGCTGTCTGTGGTTTATTTGTTTCTCTAACAGACTGAAAACCATAGAGCCCTCCAAAAGCTTTGCTTCTAAGAAATGTCATGTCCGGTGCTGTTCTTTGGGAATTTAAGGTTTCTGACATTGTGAAATAGAACATGCCTAAGCTAATTTGCTGGTTTTTAATTCTCTTCCATTTACCTATAACCTTTATGATTAAACAGAACTTAAATCTTCCAAACCTTTTTACTCTACACATTCTCCAAATCCTTAACGTTATGTTTAATAAATAGTGAAATAACCTCAACTACTAAATATGGCTGAAACTTGAAAATAAGCAGAAAAAATGCCATGGATCAAATAAAAGATAACACACAGCTCATCCACTAAGATCCATGCATTCCCTCAAAGGAGAGCATCCTCTCTTCTCTATTTAATATTTTTTTAGACATGATTCTCAGTGGGTTTAATGACTTGTAAGTATTCAGCAATCAGTAAACCACACTAAGATAACTCAGTGCTATCTGAATAAAGTAATAAAAGGTATGGTATGTGTGAAAGTTTTGTATATTGCAAGAAAATACATAGCCGATGTCATTATAACTTATTATCTAATGTCTCAGCTCAGAGTACATTTAAAACAGACCATGAAGAGGTGATTGGGATGTTATAGGCAGGGACATTGTCAGCAGAAAGAACTGACGATTGATAACTTGCTGATGGAGATAGAAACCCATAAACTCAGATGACAAAACTGAAAAAAAAACAAACCATTAAGGATAGTGTAGAATTATTTTGCATTTTACATAACTGCAAAACTCCTAAAGTATTACAGTTCAGTTGTAATGGATTTTTTATAGTGTTGACTCAAAATGATTGTGCACAAATTAAATTCTATTAAATATATAACATTTGAGAAAGCAGAGGAACATGGATATTTTGAGAAAATCTTGCTCAATTTTACTTTACTTTCTCCTAATTCCTTTTGTTGTACCCAGGTCCTGGTTTTGCTTATTCTCAACCTACTTTTCCTCACTGTGCTCAGGTTTTCGCCTAACCTCAGTTAATGGCAGTGATGGACATATTTCTGACAAAATATTTGGCTGCTTGAAAGAGGAAACTTAGCTAACTAAAATTAACGAACTTGGAATATCTCCTCTTCTGGAAATGTCAGCTAAAGGCCACGTTGTGAAGTAGGAAGCAAAGGACATAGTAGATGAGTTCATTATCAGAGATATTTTTCATTTCTTGCTGACCTTTGAAAGCTAAGTTCCAATGAAATTAATTATCCTGATGTAGTTCTTATTTACACCATGTCTAATTTATACTAACAAAGTAAACTGCATAGGTAACAAATTGCTTAAATTTTTCAAGCAAATTGAAATCAACCTCAATTTAGTAACTGATCCAGGAGAAAAAATTTTGGTTCAAATGATCATCCTCGTTATCCTAATTGTAACACTTTCATTTATACAATACACACTTTATGCTAATAAAATTACCCATTTTTTTTTCCATTTTATTCCCTTTTTCTTAAGGAAGACAAATTCCAAGTTTGTGAAAATTCTAGGAACATAATATTTTTATCCTAATTCTCCCAGTACTGACTCTATCCTTTGTAGACAGAAAATAAAAATAAATCTGTTCATATTGGTTTCTTATTCTAACTTCAGTAGCAAAAGTATTATCTCATCTCATTTTTCTAAATGGTATGTTTTCCCAGACACAGAATTCTATTTAATACTAGATTTTTTTCTTTAAAAGCTAAAGAAAACATGGGGTTCAGAAGGGAGAAATAGCTTAAGAACCTGATCTTTTTAAAGAGCTCCTCAAAATGTCTGAAAACATATATGGTGACGGAAAGAGAACGGACTCTGGGTGGTGAGCACACGATTCAACACAAAGACGATGTATTATAGAAGTGTACACCTGGAACCTACATAATTTTACTAAACAATAGCATCCCAATACATTTAATAAAAAATGTAAAAACAATTTTGAAAACTGTCTGAAAACACAGGGTGGGTAATTGCTAAAACAGCACCACGTTACTAAATCAAACTCATTGAAGATTCATTTATTCCTGTTGATGTAAAGTTAAGTACCAAACAATCAAAATTTGAATCATTGAAAACTTAATAGGCACAGTGAAAAATTCAAATTTTTGGTCAAAAACATATGTACTGACCAGGTTTTCTGTGAAAGAAATATTCTAAAGAGAGATTATTTATGATGGAATTCTTTTTAGTTATATAGTACCATCCTCTGTCTAGAATTTTAAGACAGAAATCACAATCTTTCATACTTAGTTTGAAACCTCACTTTGCAGAACCACTGAAACTTCAAGTCATTCCCTTTTCCTGGTAAGTCTTAGGGTAGCACTCATCTTTTTTTGTTTTGTTGTTTTTGTTTTTATTTTCTGTGCTATTGTGCTTAATATTCTCCTGTTTTTCTATACCTGTGTCCTTAATCAGCAGTTAGCATTGTTACAGCAACTTTGCAACCCAAGTAATTACTTTTGATCATCGTTCTGGTCCCATAACAGGTTCTATTCCAGTTGTGGTTGGGGAGAAAGCTCCCAAACCTCCAGCATTAGAGTTATTTTGTTACTAGGATGGCCTAGACTTTGCCCTTTTGCATAAGTCTCTTTCTAGCAAGAACGTGGAAACATTTCTCATTTACGTGTCAGATATTCAACAGACAACATTTCATTTCTCATACAAAAGTCCCTTTTTTGTTGACTAAGAATGAATGTCCTAGGACAGAACTCATCTAATTTTCTCTAATAAGAAATCTCTAATTCAAAGTTAGAATAACATTTGCTTTGTTCATTTATTTAATACTAAAATAGGGAAGCTTATTAATCTTCTTTCAAATAGGTTTAACATTCTCACACTGTTCTTACCCCCTAACCAATGTGACCTTGAATTTTCATCAGAGCCCTCCCTTTCCTACCTCCTTGGAATTAAACAATTTTTTTCAATTTTTTTATAAAATTTATTTGTGTTGTGATGCAAATTAATCTGTTCAACAGATAATCAAATGCTAAGTCAAGAGGCAGGATCAGAGACTGTTTTGTGTCTGTTGAGGCTGAAGTACAGTCGTCTTCCCTAATTCTCAGGCAAGATGTTCTCAGGGGGAGGCCTGAAACTGTGGATAGGATTGAGCCCCATATAGGCTATGTTTTTCCTATACATACGTACCTTATTGCTTAAAGGAAACACTTTATGGCCTCTCTTCGGCATATGCAAATTGCCATCATCCTATTCTTGTGCTTTGGGGCCATTACAAATTAAAGTAAGTGTACTTGAACATTAACATTGTGATACCATGAGAGTTCATCTGATAATGCAGGCGACTACTAAGTGACTAACAGGCAGAAAGTATATACAGCTTGGATAAGCTAAACAAAGAGTCACATCCTGGGCAGGACAGAGTGGGACATTGAAAGATTTCATCATGCTACTCAGACTGGCATGCATTTAAAATTCGTGAATAATTTATTTCTGGAATTTTTTATTTACTACTTTTGGACTGTGGTTGACCACGGGTAACTGAAACCAAGGAAAGGGAAACCACAAACAATGGGGGACTGCTATACTCAGTTTTAATTAATTTAAAAAAGTTGTTTTGGGGATCATAATTGCCCAATCAATAACACTATTATTATTTTTCTAATCAGGAAATGTTTTGGTGGTCAGGTTTAGTTCTCAGAGTTTTAAGAGTGTCACAGTGGCTTCCCAAATTTAGAACAAAAGTTAGCAGCACAGTGGAGATTGCCAACGATTTTAGGATTAATCTATCCGACTCAGTCTGTCCCTCATTATTTGGCCATGGCTGTCGTGGTGAAAGATGAACTCTCTTGTACTTGCACTGTTAATATAAATGAGCTCTATTTCACTTCAAGATATCTTGATTGAGAATTCTTAAGATGACTCTGGTCAATTTTCTGAGAGGTTACAAGCAATTTAAAACTTACTAGTGAGTATAAATAGCGTAAGTTGATCGTTTTCATATGACATATGTTACTCTTGGGTTGAATTTCATTTGCGGCCCCCAAACCAATTATTTAGGTTTTTTAAGTGTTTCCAGAAATCTCACAAAGTCAAACTAACCACAGCATAAATTTCCCTCTTAATACAGACATTTTAGAGATATATTAAATTGCAGTGTGTAGTACTGGTCCCTTGGGTACCCCATGGCAAATTCTTTGTGTCCTAAGAATTGCTTAATTATTCCTATTCTTAGCTCCTTGTCTTTTTAAATCAGACTTTAACTTCTCTCCCTATGATTTCCTTGGTTTTATTAATGGAACTGCAAGAAAAACATAACCAACATCCTTTACAAGTTTAAACAAATTAAACCTGTTTATTCTTCATATGTAATTTGACTTTTATGTTGTTTATTCTTTTTGTGGTGATCTTGTCATACAAACTAATTTATAACATATTCTAAGACTCAGATTATGGACCTCAAAATTCACTAACTTATTCCGGTTAATATTACTTTTCTGTCACTTAAAAAACATTTTAATGTCATTTTCTTAAGATGACCTGTTATAATTATATATATAGTAGACTCTCCGTTAATGGCAGCCATGCCAAATAAATGGAGTATTATTTCTTCAACTTTATTGCCAGTTGTTTGAGAGAGCCAGTTGCTTGAATTCCCGTTAATAAAGTCAACTGTATATCACTTCTTATAATTCCATTATGAGATATATTTATTTCATTCGGTTCCAATAAAGAGAAATTACACTTGGACAATTTAGACAACAGAGACTTCATTTAAAACTATCACAATAGAGGAAAGAGATTGAACTCAATTGTCTTGAAATAAAAGATGTTTTATTTGTTCTAAGTTTTGAAGCTCTGGGGTGAACCAGCAGAAAATATATGGAAGGAATTTTGCGGGGAGGTTGGTCAATGTGATTAAGCCATCCTTTTTTGCTAATTGGCACTTATAGAAGTTAGGCTTCTATCTTCCATAGAGACTGGGAGATAAGGGTCCTACCTTTCTTTTTCTTTACTTTTTTATATTAAATTTTTAAAAGTATAATGAATATATAGCATTATATTAGTTTCAGGTATATAAGATGATTCTATATGTGTATATATTGCAAAATAATCACCACAATAAATCAGGTAAACATCTATCATCATACATAACAACAATATTTTATGATAAAAACTTTTAAGATTAAATTTCTAAGCTAAAGCAAATATGCAATACCATATTATTAACTATAATTACATGCTGTATATTGCATCCCCATTACCTATTTATTTTATAACTGGAAGTTTGTAGCTATTGACCATCTCCACTCATTTCACCCATCCTCCACTACCCACTTCTGACAACCACCAGTCTGTTCTCTGTTATCTATATGCTTGGTTTGGCATTTTGTTTATGTTCCACTCATATAACTCCATGTAACTCCATATGAGTTATGGCAATTAAGTTTGTGAACTAGCCACTGTGCACTTATGTCAGCAGCACTGTATGAACAACTCGGTAAGGTGTCATAACCTTAGTTTATCTGTGTCTCACAGCTGTGTTCCTGTCGACATGTGGTGCAGTCTTGCCGAGTGGCATCCATCATTGTTGTTGTGTTTTTATGTGCTGTTGTAAGAACGTCGGAGCTTGAATTAGAGCAATGAACAAACATTAAATTTCTTGTTATATTTGGCAAGAGTGGAAGTGAAAACAGGGACATGTTAGCCCAAGTTTATTGGGATAATACCATGAAGAGAATGGCAGTGGGCAAATGGATGAAGCGTTTTTCTGAGAAGAGAGAAAGCATCAGTGATGAAGAGTAGTCAGGGCAGCCAGTAATGAGCAGAACTGACAAAAATATTACAAAAATTCATTGAATTGTGCTTCAAAATTGTCAGCTGACTGTGAGAAGCATAGCAGACCAAAAAAACATCGATAGAGAAAAAATTAGGAAAATCTCAAATGAAAATTTTGGCATAAGAAAGGTGTGTGCAAAAAAATGGTCCTGAAGGAGCTCACTAATGAACAAAAAGCAAAGGAGAGTCAAAGCTTGCCAAGACCTTTTGGAGAGACAAGATGATGTTTAGGGCTGTATTATCACTGGTGATGATACATAGTTATACCAATATGACCCTGAAACAAAGTGTCAAAGTGCACAATGGAAGTCAGTCAATTCTTCATGGCCCAAAATGTTCCATTTGTTCAAATTAAGAGTCAAAACAATGTTGCTAACCCTTTTTGATATCAGAGGAATTGTTCATTATGAATTTGTTCTAACTGGACAGTTAACAAAGTTTACAATTTAAAAGTACTGAAAAGACTGTGTGAAAAATTTAGATGAAATGACCTGAACTTTTCTCCAACAACTCATGGCTCTTGCATCACAACAATGTACCAGATCACACAGCACTGTCTACGGGGGTGGGGGGTGGGGTCAGCTAGTACACAAATAACTATAATGCAACACCCTTTCAACTCACCTGATCCGGTCCCCAATGACTTTTTTCTTCACCCAAAGATAAAGGAAATATTGAAAGGAGGACACTTGGATGACATTTAGGACATCAAGGGTAATACAATGACAGCTCTTGTGGCCATTCAAGAAAGAGTTCCAAAGTTGCTTTGAAGGGTGGAATAGGCACTGGCATCAGTGCACAGCTTCCCAAGGGGAGTACTTCGAAGGTGACTGCAGTGATATTCAGCAATGAGGTATGTAGCACTGTTTCTAGGATGAGTTCGCCAACTTAATTGTTAGAACTTATATAAGTGAAGTTATGTGATAGTTATCATTCTCTTTCTGACTTAATTCACTTAGCATAATGCCCTCAAGTTTCATTCATGTTGTCACAAATGGCAAGGTTTTATTCTTTTTATGTCCAAATAATGTTTTAAAATATATATACATTTGTATGTGTGTGTGTGTGTGTATCCATTTATTTTTACCCATTCATTATTTGGTGGGCATTTAGGTTGTTTCCATAGCTTGGCTATTATAAATAATGCTGCAATAAACATAGGAGTACATATATCTCTTCAAATTAGCGTTTTCATTTTCTGTGGACAAATACTTAGAAGTGGAATGGCTGAATCTTATGATAGTTTTCTTTTGATTTTTTGAGGAACCTCCACATTGCTTTCCGTGGTAGCTGCACCAATTTACATTTCCAGCAACAATGCACAGGAATTCCCACTTCTTCACATACTCGCCAACATTTGTCATCTCTTGTCTTTTTGATACTTCCTAATAGGTGAAGTGATATCTCATTGTGGTTTGGATTTACATTTCCTTGATGATTAATGATGCTCAGTATCTTTTTATGTGTTGTTCTGTATTTTTTGTGATTAAATTTCAAAGGGATGGCTTCCGGGTTCTTGTGAGAAAGACATACCTGGGTTGTGAAACTGAAGAGAACCTGAGAGAGAATTTATATCTCAAAAAGGCAGAGAAATAATTTATAATTGCAAATTTTCTAATGTAAATGCTCTAAGAAAAGAGAGATTACGGGTTCATAAACAAAAAAAAGGCTGTCTAAAATTTAGTTAAGCTGAGGGCAATGTTGAGTCCATGTTGGTTAGTTCTAATAATTATTAATAAAAAATTATAAAATTTGTCCAATAAGGCAAGTATTATTTTAAATGTTGGAATATTTTCAAATTTCTATTTCAATGTCAAACAAAATATCTGGTTGTATTTTTATAATGGTTTTAAGTTTGCCAATGAAATATCTAATAGTAAAGATTAGCTTACAAATAAATATTAAAAATTTCTAATATTTCTTTATAAAAGTGAGAGAATGGACTAATTTGAATTTTATATAGCTTTCATAAATTAAAATTATAGACGAATATAATGAATTAATTTATAACTAGTTTACAAATGTGATATCTTCAACTTCTGATTGGTTATCATGGCTTCTGATAAAATCGTAGGTTCTATACCCATCTCTGTACAGTGTCAAAACCTGTGAAGAATCTGAGATTTCCTATTATTTGCAAGTTAACAACTTGATTAATATAGTTTCACTGCTGTTTTCAAAAGACCCAAGACTCTAGAGCCAGAGATAAAGGACTTTATCACTCATAGTACAGCATGCATGAGGTTCATGTTCTCGTTAATTGTCTTGTTCCTCAAGTCTCATGGGGAGTGATATGGAATCAAGCCCAGTTAGATATCTCAAATAATGTGGTTTATATCAACAACTGGAGAACCTTGAGTTTAGAAAATTCTCAATTTTTTAAGGAAACCGCTGGCAAACCTGCCTAAACTTTGCCTCAAAAGGAGATGATATATTTACTATCTTAGTCTGGGAATAAAATGTTCCCTTTGCCCTAGAGGAGATACTATCTTTATTATTCAAGGCTGTTTATGATACAACCATCTTTGACAAGATATTTCAGAGCAAAAGCTGATATGACACAGAAACATCCTGGAGAATAATCTCCTGATATGCAAAATCGGTAATCTACATTTTTTAGCATATTGTCCACTTGGTAACTAATATTGTTTTTTATGAAAAGTTTGGTATATATGTATAGGTAGTAATTTTAATCTATATGTTAGTATTTGCTATACTCATAAATCTATGTTTCAGAGCAAGTTTTAAGAGTATTTCAAGTACATTAACATCTGCAGCACAGAATTATTATTGAGCATTAAGAGGTTTTTATTCTAAGACTAAAATTATTCTTTTTTCAGTGACATGAATAGTGTTTCAGATATTTTATTGGCTAGAAATTAATTGTTTTTCAAAGGCTGACTCTAGGTAAATACTTTTTGATTATTTGTTTTCACCCTTTTATTAGGGAGGACTCTGTGAACTCACCTGAACTTCAGAAGTTTGAATAGGTCGGCCATCCTGATGCGCTCTCCTAGGAGGAAGTCTTTCTTAGGTCTTGCCCGCGTGCCTGTAGATACAAAGGAGAGTCTTTAGAGAACCCAGAATAATTTGTCATATTGCTATTTTTTTTCCTATTAATGCACATTCAATTACCAGAGTATGGTCAAAGACTTGCTTTCATTGTAACGTATCATTGGACTACAAAGTTGTAGAAGAAAAAGGCATATTAACTCTCTACCTCTAATCATTTGAGTATATTGACAGTTATCTAAAGAATCTGATACATATTGTATGCCTACACTGGCTTAAATAGTATGCTACCTGCAAAATATTATATATAGTATAACACTATAGCATTATGTGTTATACTATATATGGGGTATGTGTGTGTGTGTGTGTGTGTGTGTGTGTGTGTGTGTATCTCATATTAATATATATGATACATGCCATAGTATATGTGGTATATACTATATCATATACAGTATACTACACTATACTAGCCTATATTTGTACATCATAATATAGTATAGTATAATAGCCTACAATATGCTGGTGAATGATTAACACTTGGTTTGAAACAAGAAGAATTTGAAGTTTTGACAATTTCTGTGCCTTAAGTACTCCTAGCATGGCCTATTCAAGCTGTTAAAGTGACAGCACTGACCAGGGAGTTGGGAAGATGTGTATATAATTGGCTCTCAAGGGCCAGTAGAGCTGGCTTCTATAAGAGTCAGCTCAAACACAGTACTGTTTAATGTTTTGAGTTTCCTTAGAAGCCAATATAAAGAATAGAAATTTTCATTTTTGGAGAAGACTAATTCTTGCCTATTTGAAAGTAATCTGTAAAAGTTACACACAATTTAATTGAAATTCAGGAAGTAAAATACACATACAAAATTTCAAATGTTTGAACTTTAATCATGACCCTTCAGAAGCATACTTAGCTTGTCCATGTTGTTTCCCTATTTCTTCCACATTAAAATAGAGAAAATTAAGAAATACATATGTAATTTTAATAGGAATAAAAATAATAAATTGGTACATTGTAACAGTCATGCACTACCCAATATAACAAGTAGATATGTTGCTGGCCTTGAGACAATAACTTCTGGTGGAAAAACAGAGATTCTGAAGTTACTTTAGGGAAATGTAGAAACCTCCCCTTGTTGCTATAGAATTTCTGTGTGTCTGCTGCAGGCAGTAGTACAAAGTGGTTGATAGCTACAGTCTGAGATGTAGACTGACACTTTATGTGGCAGCAGTCAAGAGTGAGTTATTTGAATCTGCGCTAGTGTGGCTGGAAATTTGACCTTCACAAGCTAAAATTCCATTTCAGTCTGTCATGATACACAACAGTGCACCTGCTTCTTCATGAGCCAGATCATCAGTGCAGCATGGATGCTAAGATTTCCAACCTCTCAATAGGTTGCTAAAAGTAAATATTAAAAAAGAATTTTTTAAAATTAATATTCTCTTATGGGAACAGAAATACCAAAATGAATTGAAGGGTGCAATGTCAAATGCAAAAATTTCAGTAAAGGTAGTTTGTTCTGTATTTTGTTTACAATTACTTGTAATTACTTTTTATTTATAATTATATTCAATGATTGAAAATGCTGAAGAGTGTTAGAGATTATGCCACTTCTTGTATTTTACAAATTTCAAAAAAGATACATTGATACAGCAAGAATTTAAAAATAAAATAGTCACTTGGATATGCATTTTAATGTTATGGTTTAGATCAATCATTTCCGAGAAACTTTTTTGTTTAAAATTGATGTCATTAAGTGACTTTGACATAGATTTCCTTTTATCTCACAAAGGATTATTAATGAGTTCTTATAGCCGTAGAGTATGTGAATGGATTTCAACAAATACCTGAATATTTTAAATTATGTGCAAAGGTTAATTATGTATGGATGGATATACCTGAAGAAATTCTCTAGCATTCATCAGTTTGTCAGAAACTAGGAACTAATACTGAAGTTTGTATAGTGCAGTAATGGAATTAATGGAATAAATGACCACACACACACACACACACACACTCACGTACTAAGTTAATGTCACCCATCAACCTGACATGATACTCTTTTCCTTTTTGCCTGAGCTGAAATTGCAACCCGTGAAATCGGCCCACTGATTTTAACAGAAAAACCTGGGAGACTGCTATTAGAAAAACCAAAATGAAGTTGCATGAACGTTACCAACAGAAAAGATGCTATTGAACAAGACAAACAAACAAGCAAAAACTCATAGACCCAGACAACAGTTTAGTGGTTACCACAGGGTGAGGGCAGTGGGAAGAAGTTAAAGGGGGTCAAATATATGGTGACAAAAAGAGATGTGACTTTGAGTGGTGAACACACAATGCAATATATCCATGATGTACTATAGAATTGTATACTTGCAACCTATATATTTTTATTAACCAATGTCACTCCAAAAAATGGTACTGTCTTGATTCCATTATCACATTGTCACAGATAAGCTTCCCAGCTGGGGCAGTTAACATTTCTGACACCAAAATAAGAAAATATGGGACAAATAAAGGATAATTAATAGCCAGAAAGAGAATAAAAAGAGATTTAAGATGTAAGAGAGTCTATGAATCAGGAATAAGGCAAAAGTGCCCAAACATGGATCAGGTACAGATTAGAGAAAAATATATCATAGATAATTTTAATTTATTTAAAAGTTTTGCCTGTTTATGAAAAAAATTATTTAAAATTTGTATTGATGACTCATTAGTACTGACATTCTATCTTCTAGTCCTTCATGTGACAAAATCAATCTTCCTTCTCTTTACTTTTAGCTTTTTGTTTTTCTTGAAATAAAGTAAATACTTTCTTTCCTCTCAGTGAGTATTGATGATTACTCTGTGGATGGAAAAAGTGGCAGGACGTGAAAGAGAATATAATTACGCAATTTCACAGCACAGTTTCCTGATTTGATTTCAAGGGTCGTAAACTTCTGCACTACCCTACAAAGAAACGAAAAACAAAAAAACAAAAAACAAACTGCATTCCAAGCTCAGAAAAGTACCTTCTTGATTAGTCATGTTATCATGCCTATATTCCTGCTCCTGTCCACTCTTATGTTTGTCCAGAGACTTGTTTTAAATTAAAAAAAAAAATTAATTCATGGCCAGTGACCATTTATTTTAAATATTACTTTAGAATAATAAATATATGAAATAATTATGGCTTCAGGTATTTCCAACAAACTATTTTGTAAAGCGATACTTTGTATCTGTGGCTGCTTCTTGAAAGAAGAATCATTCATGATTCCTATTACCCATTTTGGTGTGTGTCCAAAAAAAAGCCTTTTCATCCTACATCAGTGTAATAATTTTCAATAGCTTCTAATTCAGTGAAAAGGAAGCTTAAGTTCTGATTTTATGAATTCAGTTGCAGAAATAAGAGATAACTGGAGAGGCTGGGCATTCAGGAGAATTTAATTTAGCTCATAGTCTCACTAACTCTCGCACAGCGACACCAAAGAAACCAGGAGTCTAAGAACACACCATGTGCTTTACTGCTCAGTTTCAAACTAGTTCAGCAGGCCCCGCTCTTTGATGTTTGTTCCTTGAACATTTTTAGCTCTTTGGAGCTTTTTAGAAATGGAGAATCCCAGACTCCACCCAAGACATGCAAATCAGAATTTGGTTTGTGACTAAATCTCTGGGGAGGAGACTCAACTTTTCTCACACCCACCAGAACTCAGCTCCTGTGCCTAAATCCTTCTCCCCTTTTATAATAATTTTGACTTCACCCCTGTATGAATTTTGAGATATTGCAGCTAAATTGGCATCCTTGAAAGGTCTTCATTCAATCACGGCAGATCTGCTGCGTGATCTCTATTTAATGACTTCCACTTTTATACATTTCAATTTCTGTGTGTGAACACTAAGATAAATAGCTAGAGTCTTTAAGCAAGGGAAACAACAACGAAAAACAACAATGAAAACTTGTTCAGTTACAGCTACAGCGATATATAGGTCTTTACAAAAGCAGCAGTTACATTGTGCAGGCGGTGATAAATGTGAAACTATAAATTCTGGAAATAGTGGTAGTAAATAGAGACAAGCCTGGTTCACAGATAAGGATATGAAGTATACTCTCTTTATATTTTGCCAAAAATGAACTTCATATATTTTGCAGACTAAAGAGGTTTCTTAAAGGAGACAAATTCATGACCAATTGCTTTCTAGAACTGTCTGCATTTATAAATTGTGAATAAAAATTTTAATTAAAAGATATATCATTTTTAGCTTACATATTTTTTTGTATTATTTTATAAAATGTCTCAGATAATAAAAAATAATGGCTCCCTTTTAATTTAAAATTTTCAACATAATGTATTATACTCTGAAATCTTTAGTGACTTATTTTCAAACACCTTCATGTGCACAGTTGTTAGGATTTTTAAACACTTTCATAATTTGTTGAATGTTCTTTTTAATATTTTTTTCTTGGACAAAAGAAGTTGAAACAAGAAAGATAAATGTTTAGCATATTTGTTTATTTCCTACATATAATTATATATATAAATTTATTTATGCATAAATTAATACCAAAAATTAACTAGATAGAACCAAAAAAAATTTGTTGTACCCAAGTAATTTTTAATGTCTTATTAAGATTTTAGTTCTTCCAGTCAATTGAATTCAAAGTTCTCTAAAAATTTGAAAACAGTATAAATTACCCTAACTTAATTAGATGATAATTTTTTAATAAAGCAAAATTTAATAAATTTTTAAGTAAAATTTTTAAGTAATAATTTCTTTTGACCAAATAAATTATGCTAATATTAGTACATTATAATTTTATCTATCACTCTATCTTTTGCATTTTTCTTTTAAATTAATAGTTTCAGATTTCTTTTAGTTCTAAGCTTCATGATACTTTATGTAGTTGAACTACTTAATTTGTTTTGAAAAATGTCCTCCATTTTTATTATATTGACTGGATATTCATCATCAGTCTTTCAGCTTCCTGAAACATTTAAAAAGTAAGAACAGAGCGAATTAGAGAAATAAGGATATCAGTTCACTAAAGAAAATTTTCGAGGGGAGAAAATTTAGTTGTGGGGGAGTTCCCTGGAGGTGTAGTGGCTTAGGGCCTCGGCGCTGGCCCTGTTGGCGCTGCGGCCTGGGTTTGATTCCCAGTCGGGGAGCTACCCATATACCGCCCCCGCCCCGCACCCCCGCAAATTAAAAAAAAAAAAAAAGAAAATTTAGTTGTGGGAGAGGTTGCTTAAGGAGACAAAGACTATTTTGGAAAAATAATGAGGCCTTCAGAATGTTTATTATTTTCCTTATCCTCAAAAAATATTAAAAAATAGGACATTAACAGAGAAGAGAATAAGGGGGAGGAAGGGCTGAAGGAAGGACCAGGGAGAAGAGAGAGAAGAGCAAACCAGAGTGCAGGCTCTGACCTTTCAGCACTAATGGTGTGACCTTGAATAAGCTTCCCAACGCTAAGCCTTGATGAATGAAAACAATTTTGGGACCCATTCTTATATTTCACCCTGCAACAAACATAGAGAAAATAGTTGGACATAGCATATAGTAAGAGAAAAGGAGCAACTAAATTTGACCCGTGCTCACTGGTGAGGAATCTACACTTTCAGCCAATTAATACAGGAAATTCAAGTTCTGATACAGGTATTTCCATCAAATCCTCTCAAAAACATCTCGCAGCATACAGCTTTCTTTTCTCTTTTTATTCTTTTCTGAAATTTGTTACATTTTATGCAATGTCTTTTATATTATCTTTCCTCTTCTGGGACTAAAAATTTCATTTTGGAATGTGTTTTTGTATTAAGAAAGTAATCTAACCTCTCTCTTTTGTTCATGTTGGCCATTTATTTTATTTTGTTTTTATAATGTAACTTTTTTTTTTTTGCTTTTTGGTATGTGGGTAGCTCCCTGACTGGGAATTGAACCCAGGCCACAGCGCTGACAGCACCAGCGCTGAAGCCTTAAGCCACTACACCATCAGGGAACTCCCAATAATGTAACTTTTGATGCATACAAAAGAGTAAATGTGCCATGCATCAATACAATGATGAAGTGAGTCCCAGTTACCTACTACCCGAGAACCAGAACATTATCTTTGCCTTTGTAGTGTGTGCTTTTCTCTGCCCCATTCTGCTACTTCACCTCTGAACAGGTGACCAGTGTCCCAAATGTCATGTATTCACCTGTCATACGTAGTCTGTTTAGGCTGCTATAACAAATACCACCAGGAAGCAGGTTATCATCAGACAGAAGCTAACCATGCGGCACCTGAATTTGGACTTCTGGACTTCATTATTGTGAAAACCAAATTTGTGTTATGTATATGCCATCCAGACTGCGGTATTTGTTATAACTTCTTTCCTTGTGTCCTATTGGCTCTAACTTTGGCTGTGGAAGGACTCATTCCACACCTCACTGCAAATTTTTATTGAAAATTTTTTCCTAAAGTATGTATTAAACAAGTATTGTTAAATATGAAAAATGGGTTCTGTTACAAAGTTGGTTAATTAACGATCCGTGTCAACAGCCATATATATGAGTATAATCAGCGTAGGGTACAAAGTCCAATTTAAAGCCAAGGGAGTCAGATTCAAGTTTGACTATGTCTTTCTCTCTTCATCTAAATATGGAAATAGAAACTGATATTTGAATTCTCTTCAAAGATTAAATGAAGGAACACATGTAAAATGCCTAGAACACTTCCCGATGTGTCATTGGCATTCAATAGCTATTAATGTCTTTCTTCTTTATTAAGAAATGGCAGGACAAGCTTCTACAATTAAAGAATTCACCTAAAAAAAAAAAAAAGAATTCAGCATAATAATGTGGGTCCTGTTACTTTTTAAACAACTTTTCTCTTCACAAGGAGCAATTTTTTTTTTCATGTGGGTAGCTCCCTGGCTGAGAATCGAACCCAGGCCCAGCATTGACAGCGCTGAAGCCTTAGCCACTGCACCACCAGGGGACTTGCAAGGAGCAATTTTTTATATTGCTCTCAGCAGTCCCAAAGATTGGTCCTTTGCCCCACACATCCTTTTATAAAATGTATATAGAAGGTTTGTTGCTGGCACAAAGAAGCACTTTGCAGAAAATCTTAGGCTTGGTCTTAGGAAAATGCACTTTTTACTGAGGAAAATAGAAATGCATTAAATAGCACAATTGTCCTTTAAATTTCAGAGGTTAGGAAGCAGAGGTTTATAAACATTTAAATTTCAGTTTTCCCACCTGGAAATCAATTTTTTACATCTTCCTCATATGCCTTAAAAATGAACTTAGAATACATATTACCTTTCAAACTTAGAGTATGTATTACCTTTTACAGCAAACCCACTAGCTAAGCAATTCTTACATATGGATTGATTTTAACAATTATAAACCTTTTCAGGTATGCACATGCACATTTAATGTGTTATTTCACAAAGCAAGCTGTATTAGTCATTTAAAGAAGATTGTTATAAATAAGAAGTTACAAGCTAACAAAAGGATGTTAAGTTACACAAATAAAATTTTCATATAGTAGTAACCAAATATTAATGCAACATTTCCTGAATTACCAGAAGTCTGTTGGGAACATTACTAATTTAAAAGCTTCCTATTTTCTCTATGAAAGTCTTATTAAATGCATATTTTATTTCTGTAAAGGTTTATGTAAGTCACACACTCTTCTCCGATTGGTATAATGTAATGCCATATTTTCTCTTATACTAGTTATTAAAATGACAAGAAAAATAGTGAATTCAGGCCAAAAGCAACCTTTCAAAAATTTTAATAGTCTATAGCAAAATAAATTACCTTTAAGGTGTGTTTACAATAATTAGAAAACTATTTTCTAACTTTTTAAGTGGCATATTTGATATAATGAGATATAATGTGATTTAAAACCAGTAGCTTTCAGTGTCTCCTATGAAAACATACAACAGATAAGAGGGCTTCTGCTATAAACATGCATTTCAGACATCCATTATGATGACTTCATAAGAACACATTTGATGTGTCCCTTCAGATTCAATGGTAAATAAAATACAAGTAAAAACCAGAAAGAAATAATTAGTCTTAAAACAGAACAGATATAAAATGAAACTAAATATTGTGCATGGGACTGAACCATGGAATCACAGAGTTCTTGGTCAGAAAGAGGCAATAGAAACAGGTCTTTTGGTTCACCTAAGGTAAAAATATTTTAAAAGTCTTTTTAAAAATAGGTCTCTGATTCACTGCTTGAAGTCAGAAGCTCAAGTGAATCTTCTTAACTTGTGAAAGAATAATGGAAGGAAGGAAGGAAGGAGGAGAGGGAGGCAGGGAGGGAAGGAAGGAAGGAAGGAAGGAAGGAAGGAAGGGAAAGGGAGGAAGAAAGAAAGAAAGAAAGAGAGAGAGAGAGAGAGACTATTTCCAATCACCACCATCAATATGGACCTAAAAAAGCAGAAAGACAAAGATAAAAACATTCAATCTGAAACTATACCAAAACCCCAAGGCTATAGTACCTGTCTCTGTGATAGCCTTGATTTAATCTTGGCACAAGAACCTCAAATTCAACTTTAAAACTTCTTTCAGAACAGACAATTGGGGAAAAAGATAGAGGGAACCATAAAAATGTCAGAAAGAAAGGGATAAAAAGCAACCAGAGAAAAGTGAAGAGAAAAAAAAACCCTCTAAACATGCCTCCTTGCCAAAATTTGAGAGGTATTTAAAAAAAATTTTTTTGTTTGCTTAAAATGTTAACAAAATCAATAATCAGAAAATTAAACTCCTAAGAAAAAGACTGTTCTACACAAATATATAATAAAGACATCAATGTGTATACATTTGAATTGTTTAATGAGATAAATTTAGGGTGAGTTTTTATTTAATTTAAAAAACTACAAAATAAAGAGAAGCCAAAATAAAACAAGGAAATACGATGTATAAGAAAATTAATTAGAAATCTTGAGGAAAAATATAACAACACAAAATATGCAACTAATGAAATTAAATATGTACTAGACATAAAGAAAGAATTAGTGACTGGGAAAATATATTTAGGAGTTCATCCAGAGTGCACCTATGAATTTATTCAGACTTCAGCACATATAGAAAAAGACAAATAAAAATTATTAAAAGGTGAATGAATACTCTATAGCTATAGTATCCAGTATAGCAGTCACTAGTGACGTGATTATTTAAATGTAAATTTATTAAAATCAAATAAAATTTCAGTTCCTCAGTCATAGTAGGAGTTTTAAAATGCCAAATAAATGTATGTGGATGTCAATTACCATATTGGAAAATTAATATATAGAATATTTGCATCATCCTAAAAGTTGCACAGATGATAAAAAAGGAGTTTCAAATATCCACAAAAGCAGAATAGAAATATTGATAGAAAAGTGATATTTTAGCATGTGATTTCTAAGTATTTTGCCATCCTAATATTGAAAAATAAACAAATTTTTAAGAAGGAAAAGTAAAAATTAATCTTAATCTGAAGTAACTAATGAATTTTATAATTAAGGAGAAGTATCTTAGAAGCTGTCAGACAAAATGACAGAGAACTATAAAGTGCAGCAATTGGAATGGTAGCAGATTTGTCATGAGTAACAACTTACTCCAGAAATCTAAGAAGCAATATTGTCAAGATGCTGAAGGAAATTATCCATAAACTTAGAAGTTCGTATTCCGCCAAACTATTACTGAAGGATGAGGGCAATATAAAGACATTTTCTGATCTACACAATGAAGGAGAACTTTCTATCCTCAGACCAACACTGAAAGTAATTTGCATTTATTAAATGATCCACTTTGGCAAATAATAACAATAACAGTTAAGATTATGAAGCATGTACTATATATACATCAGCCTAATTTACTTTGTTATGTCTTTAAAGCGTACACACACACACACACACACACACACACACACCCAACCTCTGAGGCTGGTGCTAGTCATATTATAGATAAAGATGAAGAAATGAAAGCACAAAGAATCATGCATCTTATATACTGTGAAACTACAATTTAAACAGATATCCTACCTTCACATCCTAGCTTCTCTTTTCAACTGTTACTTTCCAAGAAACCCAGAGGTAGAAGCAAAAAGGAAAAAAGAAAAGAAAAAAATGCAAAAATGAACTTTTTAGAAATTAAAAAAAAAAAACTCAGAGATGTAAAACATAAGAAAAATAAAAGAATAATACTAATAAGTGTACTCCATGCCATTTTGAAACCTAGATGAAAAGGTCCTGTCATACTGCATAAAACTATAAATTATTAAATTGACTCTAGGAAAGAAATAGAAAATTTGTAATGGCTTCTATTAGTGAGGATTCTGTAAGAAATAGGTAATATGTAATAAACAAAGGGTCAAAGAAAGAGAATTTTCCTAAGGTGGCTATACAGATGTTTATTTTATTAGGTTTTGAACGTTTATACTTTTTTAAAATAAAATTTCTCAAAATGAAAATAAAAATTGAGAAGAAAGGTAAATGCAAACTCCTAACTTGGTGCAAGGGGGAAATGGTTCCTGGCCAGAGATCTACGCTCAGGCAGATCAGAGTCCTGTAAGAGGTGGGCACTTTCACTCCTGAATCTTTGAAGTGCTGTCCACCATGTACTGCTGGGCCAGGCCCATTTATTCTTTTTACAGGGCTAATGCTAATGTGGCCAGCAAAACTGAGAGTAGCATAACTCAGCAGGGGTTTGAATTTGGACTCTGCCACTTTCTGAGGTATGAGCTCGACTCAAACTTCTCTCAGTTTTGGTTATACTCGTATTATTTGTAGTGTGAGGTTGCTATATAATGTATATCACAGAAATGATAGGAGTACATTAGAGAAAGTGCTTTTTAAAAAGCATAGCCCAGAACCTGGTATGTAGTAAATATTCTCTGAATAAGCATTAATAATTGTTATAATTATTCTTCATAACTTTTCCCACCCAGATCTAACATCATGATTTTAAAGTGGAGAAGACAGGTTCATTTTTGTGTCTTGGTAATGGTCCTGATAAAATTAGGCGATTTTTTCCCCTTCTTTTCCCTAGTGCTATCCCCATATATCTACACAAAAATATGGTGTTAATTTTGAGAAGTACTATTTTTGTATACAACAGGAAATTGCTATTTCCTTTCAAGTGAGGTTTAGAGCATTAGCCAAAAAAAAGCAGTAAATTCGATTGTTCTGAAATATCTTAATGTTTTGTACTTGTTATTTTATTTATTTTTATGTGGGTAGTTCCCTGGCTGGGAATCGAACCCAGGCCACAGCGTTGACAGCACGGAAGCCTAAGCCACTACACCACCAGGGAACTCCCATGTTTTGTACTTTTTAGTAGCAACACTATTCACAGCTTTTTCTCTGTAGATGAAGCTACATAAGACAAACTTAAAATGGCCTTATGAAAATCCATCACATTTTAAGACTGTTTTTTATTTTATTTTATTTTTTTCCCTTCAGTATACAATCAGCTCATTAAGAGCTTGATTTCTACTTGGCCCAGGCGTCTTGTCAAACAGCCTTAGCATCATTCAGAAGCTTGAGAACACAAATCACAGTTAAGTCACCTCTAAATTTTAGAGAATGTCTTAGATTAAAAAATAGTTCACTTTCAGTTTTATCTTTACAGACACCTATTAAATGAAGAGATAAATATATCCTCTTACTAACTTTAAATACTTTTAAAAAGGGTTAGTTTTAACATTTAAAATATTCTGAGGCTGGATTTTATTACCATGCTGCAAATCTGATATTGATAGTTAATGATTAAGTGATTCATTAAACCAAGTGTCTGGAAAAAATATTAAAAAGAAAAAACTATTTAATTTTACAATAATGATACATCAGTATAATTTACAATAAATATTTATCATTAAGAATCTACTCTTAGCAGCACAAACACACTCAGCCTAGATATCCGTGTTATTCTCCAATTTAGCATCACTGTCATTTTGTAACTCATATCCTACATTTCAAAATGAAATAAAAGATGGCACAAAATACAAAGTGCTTTAGCACTGGATGTCATTTTGAAACTACCCAAACAGATAACTTCAAAATAAGAGTTGTCATTACAGAATGAAGTGATTATCACTTTCTTTTCCAAATGGTACAATAAAACATCATGTAAATAGCTGTCAACCCTCCATGTTTGACTCGGCTAGGTAATTGACAAATATGTCCTGACATTTTTGTCAGATGTACACATATATTGATATTCTATCACATATTTTAGATACGATGGATAGACTATTAAAATGTACTCTTATCACCACTGGCTTTTAGCCTGGTCTTGGAGGAGATGCTATGAAAATATACATTTGGTTTATACAAGATGAAGTCTCTTCTATACTCAATTAGGTTTTAAAAAATTAAGCAAAATATTCGTGCTGAACAGTATTTGAAAAATTTGGCCACAAAAGAGAAATTGAAAAGAGCAAGTCCCCAAATTGTCTCTGGGGACACACAAATAGAGAGAAGCAATCTTTGGATTGTGAATTGTTCAACCGAGTTGATTTTCACAGGGACACTGGACATTAACTGTTTAACTAAAGCAAACCAGAGCTGAGGGTAAAAATCACCACCAATTAGGTAACTTAAAAATCTTCCTCAGACATTGTAAGATGTCTTAGTTATAATTTCTTCATAGTTTTGGAAAGTTTATAAAAGAATTTTAATATTGGTATCAAACATTAGATATAAAAATCTAATTTTTAAGTAATTGTAATTCAATATGTTTTCAACTTAAAAAATCATTGAGCCTTATCTTTTTTCAATATTTGAAAGACACTTAGGTTTTTATATCCTCTGACGATTGTGATTTCAATAGGGAGGAATCCCAGTGGACAAAGTTCAAACAGAATATCAGCTAGCAGATCATTTATAAGCTTTGAGGAATTATTGTACATTGTTTCTGTCTATATCCACAAACAGCAGTATATACTTATGAGTAAACTAGTAATAATTTTAATTATCCTACAAGTGTAATGAGAAAAGTTGATTGTTGTGTTTTAACTTTAGAAAAAATTCAGCTCTGTGAGTGAATCATTCTGTGATCTTTTGTGTCTCAGTCAAATGATCATATAAACACTTCTGAATAATTACTGTTTTTATGCAATACATAAAATGCTGGTTTTCACACAGCATCAGTACTCTTTCAATATTATTGTAGAAAGACCACAAACACACTTTATATGAGAATACATTTAAGATTACGTTTAAATTTTACTTAACAATGCTTGTACTGCACTAAAATTTTCATAGAACAGCATGTTTTTATTTTTAATACTTAAAAGCCATGATCTTTTTAAGCAATCCAAAATGAGGATTGGGAGGATGGTAGTAAGATGATACAGAAAATTATGAAAGGATATTTTTAAAAATTAATTTGAGTGCTATTTAAAGAAAATATTTCCAAGATTTAACATGCCAGGACTGGGGATTTTTAGCTGATAATTTATAAAACTTACATAATAGACATGTTTATAGAATTGTATAGGTGAAATCTGTGTAATTTTTACTAACCAATGTCACCTCAATAAATTTAAGAATAAAAATATAAAAATAAAAAACATAAATATCAACATGTAAATAATTTTTGCAAAATATTTGACAATACTTTTCTTCTAAAAAGCTATCTTGGTGTTGAGAAATTTGAAACAACATAATTTATCTTTCCCTTCAAAGACAGTATTTACTCAGTTGAATTTTATGTACTTAGAAAAAACCACAAGGTTTATAGTACCAAATATATAAAACGATTTCAGTAAATGAATTCAGTGTGACATATTGTGAGAAATAATCACGTGAAGAACTGAGTATATTAAAGCAGCTCCACTCTCTAATGTACTTAAAATACATTGTTTATCTCTTCTTACAGTTCAAACATAATTGTAATTACATTATGTTTGAACGTGAATGGAATATAAATTTTCATTGCATATGGCAACTGTGTTCATCAAAATTTTTCTAGATTTCACTAATTCTTTTTTCTTAGAATATAATTGGTCATTAATTATTTTGAGGACTACAAGGATTAGGGACAAATTAACCTTGTTAACAAATTGCCTTAAAATTTACATTATTGATTCAATCTTTTTTTCAAATGTATCATTTGTACTATTGAAAAGCATGTTGTTGTAATTGGATGGCTTATAAATCTCTATGAAGACAGCCTGATTGAAAAAAAACAAAAACATTTAGTTCATTCTATCTCATAATGGTCCATAGTATAAATAAATCTTATTTTTCCAAACTCTTCTTTGTGAATTTTCTTTTCTTGTCTCCTCAAGGACAATTGTAGGTGTGCCAAAAAGCACTGAGCCACAGAACATCCTTGATGGATTTCACAAGTCCATCCTCTCCAAAACAAGAGTAATTCAGATTTAATGTCTTGACATGAAGCAACATTACAACGTGCTTTGAGTAATTTTTATGTGTTATGTCAATTACAGAGCTTAGGGTCACTGATTATATAGCTAGATGTCACTAATTACAAAACCTTCCAATGGTAATTAAAAATCTATTATAATTAATGACAAAATGTTAAAAGCAGTCAGTTATCTCGGCAATTGGAGTATTTTACATAAATTAGTACGCTATCCTTTCTATTACCAGTCTAAACAGATTAAAAATCATTGTGTGGAAAGGTAATGTGGTTGCATTTAGTGAGAAGTGGAATGGAGAAATGGAGCAAGTGTCTGAATAATGCAGTGTCCTTGTTCTTTAACTCTCCTTGAAATATTCAGATATTTAGTATACTTTTATATATATATATGCATTTATGTAAAGTCTAATTTCATTTTTAATATATAAGGCAAATTATTTGTTTATTTCAGTCATTTAAATTAACACATCTATTTGCTTAATCAAAAAGCCCAAGATTTAATTTACCTTTCACCCACCTGTACTTGTAGTCGGTACTGAGACCACACAACTTCTATGTTATGTGAGTAAAGTCCTTTAAAACTTTGTAATTAAAAAAAAAAATCAACGAAGATCATTTTGCAATAATGAAACAGAACTAATGCACGTACTTGATGATAGTAGCAAGGAGATAACATTAACTTGTATCAAAGAAAAATGGCATTAAATTGAGTAAAAAGGGTAAGGAAGACTTATTTCAAGACTTTTGGAATAGGAGAGAGAGATTAAAATCAATTTCTTGAATCAAAATGTGAAAAGAGTTTTAAGCACTGGGGTGAGATTGTAGGAAGATTTTTGGGGAATGATAGGGGCATTATCTTTGTTGATGATTTTATTTCAAAGGGTTGGAAGCCAGGTGTGTGAAAAAGACATTCCTAGGTTATAAAACTGGCAAGAGGCTGGGAGAGGATTTACATCTCAAAAGAACAGAGAAAGAGTTTTTAATGGCAAGTGTTCTAAAGTAAATAATCTAAAAAAAGGGAGGGGCTTTGAATCAGGAAGAAACCTATCTAAAATTTAGTGAAAATGAAGAGAACATTAAGGCCATCTTGGTCAATTCTGAATATTTATAACATTCTCTAATTTAAAATATATGTGGGTTTCTTACTAATAATAGGAGACTGTAAGTTTCTTATCTGAGTGTGAATCAGCAATCTTCCAGCTAATTTACAGGCTTTAAACATAATCCTGGACATTCTGACAATCACATAAATATGTGGTATTTTTAAGGAAAAGAAAGTCATTGAACTAATAAATTGCTTTTTAAAAACGAATAATGTGACCAAAATTAATCAGAAAATGCATGAGTATCTTGCTAGCGAATATTTTTTCTGTTTGCCACGTTTTCCAAGATTAGTACACATTATAAATAAAAATAATATTAACATTTTCTGAAATACATTAATTAAAAACAGTAGGTGAATCTTAAGTTCCATAATTATTTTCTTATTAATAGTGGTAAAGCTATTTTAAAAATTATCTAATTTTGAAGCAAGAAATTTTAGGGGAAAACAGGTGCAGGAATACTGCTGTCACAAATTCTCCGTTGGTTTTTTACTTCTAAGACATTCAATGCTTCTGTAATTTCTCAGTCCAACAGTTCACGTGTGGTGTAGTCTTTGAGGTGAAAATATGAGTAACATTGTCTAGCACATCGATAATATGTATAAGTAGAGTTATTTAATAAAGTGAATTAAAGTCTTTAATACTTTTGGATGTTGTCATGAAAATATTTAAAATAAACATAAGAATGGAGGAAGCACTGTGAGACAGTCACAAAGATAATCTATAGTATATGAATGTCACAAACCAAATCATTTTTGTTTTTTCGTGTATTAATCCTCTTCTCATTCTTTCACACACAATTTTCTATTGACACAAAATGTGCTACTTAAATACATCACCAGGAAATTATTTCTGAGACGAAACAACATGATCTTCACTCAAGCACAGCAAGAAAATATGATTGATATACTGATAACTGCCTGTTGTGAAGGAAGGTCAGATGAAGAAATAACTATGAAGTTATTAAAAAGGAAAATAACCGCAGCAAAAGACAACAAAAGTTAGCAACATATCATTAGAAGATTCATCCAAAAGTTAGAACATTGTGAAAACAAATTGACACTTCACAAATTTATAACAATGTTTAAATTTAATTTTGTTAAAATATATTTGTTAAAATTATGGTAAAACTAGGATGTTTAGATTTACATGAGAAAATCTTTCCAATATTTTGAAAATTGAAAGTCAAAAGGCAAGTCATAGATTATGGAAAGATAATTACCTTGGCCATTATAATATAGAAGTTTTATTTTAGGAAACTTTTCTTCAGCTAATGATTTTAAACTTTAGAGACTTTTAATAACAGCCATGTTTATTGATTCTATGGTTAATTACTGTCCTCCATCATAAAGGAAATATTGTAATAAATGTTGGTTCCTTTTAAAGAAAAGCTTCTCCACATAAAAACAGAAAAATGACAAATACCAGATTGAAGTTTTTAATATTTGCTGATCATATTGGATCTCATCTTTTCTGTCTTTTTTTTTTTTTTTTTGCTTTTTGGTATGTGGGCAGCTCCCTGACTGGGAATCAAACCCAGGCCGCAGCGCTGACAGCGCCAGTGCCGAAGCCTTAAGCCACTACACCACCAGGGAACTCCCTCATCTTTTCTCATGGTATCATGTAATTAAAGGAGTTAAACTTTTCTTCAAGTTGTCTGTAATTATTAGTGTAATTCAGAAAATATATTTTACCTAAAATATCTAAGATAGACTACAGTATAGTACTTTCTCAAGCATGCCTTTCTCAAGCATCTTTAGAAAACATTAACAAAAAATTCATAAAATTATTTCCTCCAAGTTAAATCTGGTGAATCTGGAGACCAGAAATATAGTTTAAATAGTGATTTCCTAACTATGCTGAATACTAGACACTTGAGAAACTTTAAAGATCCCAATACCCCATCTATACTCAATACCAATTAAGTTAGAATATCTGGAGATGAGTGTGAAGCATTGGTATTTTTTAAAGATTCTCAGACATATTAAAGATTGAATAAACTATAGAAACAACTGAGGAGTTCCCTGATGGTGTAGTGGCTTAAGGCTTCAGTGTTGGCGCTGTCAGCGCTGCGACCTGGGTTCGATTCCCAGTCAGGGAGCTACCCACATACCAAAAAAAAAAGCAAAAAAAAAAAAAAAAAAATCAACTTCGAAACAACTGAGTTTAAAGGCATCTAACCTGGCAGCAGGAAAAAAATGATCAAACTTCTAGACATGGAATGATAGAATAGTGACACCCACATTTTTTGAGGTACGAAGTTATAAACTAAGTGACTAATGAATGAAGATGCTACTAAGGGTGTTGGATGAAATAAACGAGATGGATTCAAAATTCACTTATCTTTGAGTTCTTGATAATCCATTATATTTTCTCAATTTTGTAGCTTTAAGAACAGCCCTTAGAGGCTGTTGTGTATTGGCTATGCAAAACTCCATCCATGTTCTTCTCTTGTATCTTTCTCTTTCGTATATAAAAGCAGTCAGCCATAGCATGTTGAACTGTCTCTTTCTGTTGTGGCTGTCTTGTTACATAAACTTCTCTTTAAAAATATAGTAAGTATGATACTAGGTTTGGCCAATTGTAAAACTTTGAGAAGAATTTTGAAATAATCAGATGAATTCATCATGTTTTAAGAGAAGAATGCATATCACCTAGCTTCCAGACCTTGAATTTCAAACTTATTACTCATAGAAGGTGAACAAAAACGATCTTTTTGGAATATAAGGAAAGTATTAACAAAAAGTATACTCCAAAATCAAGGGTAACACTTACAAGTTTGTGTGCTTTCTCTGAGAAGAGAGACACCATGTTTGCTGCTATGTCCTAAAGCATTGCACCTAAGATTTATCTCTCAAGTGTATTGAAATTGAGTTTTAAACTTTATATAAAATCACCATACAGTATTGTAGGATTGTAATTGTTGCATTATTGTGTTCATCAGTACAGGTCCAATGCTAACCTGAAAGTCCCACTGGCTTACTAAAATACAACTCTGTGGGGAATCTAGGGGATATGGGATGTAAAGAGGAGTGCCGGGGGTGCTCTACGCTGTCATTCAGACCTGATTCTTTCCACCCATGGTTTTTCTGTCTATCGGGAGGTTGCTGTCCTCTCCTGGCTCCTCCGCTTCCACTGTGAGACAAAGGAATAAAGGATGTCTGGAAGGTGATGGAGAAATATTCCAAACTGCCATTTTATGAAGTGTAGAGACTCCTCTGCCTGCTTTCCATTGGTCAGAACTTAGTCACATGACCTTATTTTACTGCAAAGGCAAAGGCAGTGGGAAATTAGTTGTTTAAAAGAAGAAAAAGAGAAACATGAATTCCTGTCCTTCTAGTCACCAAATACCCTCTTATTCCATTTATTCCTATCTATGAAATATCCAAAACCGCTCTCCAAGGGCATCAATACAAAGTCATAGTTAATGCATTAAAGTCCGAGATCTCCAGGCAGTATAGCATATTGCCTTATCCTTGGTCCTTATCTCTTCCATAGAGGTTTCTTCCTTTTGGCTTTAATTCCTTTAACTCTGTCGGAGTCTTTAGTGTGACTATTGATCTTGATGACTTTTGAAGCCTGCTTCTTTTTTTTGTTTTTGTTTTTATTTTGTCGTCGTCGTTGTCGGTATTTTTTTTTTGGGGGGGGGGGGTTGTAGTTCCCTGGCTGGGAATCGAACCCAGGCCCCAGTATTGAAAGCGCCCAAGCCTAGCCACTACACCACCAGGGAACTCCCTGAAGCCTGCTTCTTAAAGAAGCAAGCTTAGAATTTCAAAGCTTGTACTATTATACAATCAATCAAAGATAATAAAATTTCCTAAAGTATTAGTCAATTTCTGATCTATTTAGTCTCTACATCACTCAACAGTAACTGTATTCAAAATTCTTTCCTAGACTTTTTAATTTCTTGGCTTTCTCAGTCCAAAGTTTATTTCCCTCAATTTAATGTCAATGTCCTGGTGACTATCTAAAAGCAATAGATGTGATAGCCTGTTCCAGAACTGAGTTCCTTTGTTTAACTCAGAAATTTTGCTGGGTCTTTGTAGGTCAAACACTTTTAAAATTTCTTTTAAAACTGTCTGCGGTCTAGAGAACTAGACTTTCTAACCTTAAAAGATCCACTTTCTGGATTTTTTTCTCTTCTCTTTTATTTAATATTGCCAATTGGCCTATTCTTTCTTAAACTTATCTTTTGGGGTATGATGTTGCCCAGAATAATCAATGACCATATCCCATACATACCACTAATGTTCTTTTTACCAACCTTTTTTTCCTAAAGTCTAGTAGACATACAATTTCCATTGTAGTGCTTTATCAAATGTTTCCTCACCACCCACATCCTACCACATATTTGACCTTTCAGTTGCAAAAGTAATCTACTATAAGGTACTAATCTCTGTATTAGTTAGGTTAAGTCACACTAACTTGAAAACAACCTCAGAATCTCAGAAACTTTTTCATGTCTCACTCACATCACCATCTAATGAGCATTGGTGGTAAGAGAAAATGAGGCCAGTCTTCTCCCCTGTGGGGTCCATCAGCGCCCAAGCCTCTTCCATATTTTAGCTCTGGCATCATCAAAGGCTCATGTCACATGGCTTTACCTAACTTCAAGGGGGTTGTATGATGATATCCAGTGATGTCACTTGGAAGAAAAAATAAACCAAATATTGCTAAGCATTATCTTTCTTAATACCATGCATTTCAAATCATTGTTTCATCTAGGGATAACATGTTACTATATAAATAGGCCTATTTTCTTTAATTTACTCATTAAAACAACCACGCATATAATGTATTTTTACTAACATTGGCCTAAACTTAGATTTTCTATTAATATATAAAATAGAGAATGCCCAATTAAATTTAAGTTTCACATAAACAATAATTTTAATAAAAGATTCCAAAAATTGCATGGACCTAACTTATATGAAAAACATAGTTCTTGCTTATATGAAATTCAAATGTTACTGGGCAAACTACTTTTTTTTTTTTTTGCCAAATCTATCAATCCTGGACTAAACACTTCAGTTTATTATTATTATTATTATTATTATTAATGCTCAGTGATATTAATATGAATTCTAAAAAGTGTGAATATCATGTTTTCCTACAATAATTACCTTTAGATAAGCACTGTGTGAAGCCAAAGCATGAAGTCCCAACTATCTGCTATTTAAATCTAATGTATATATGCCTAGAAGCTTTATTCATAACTAGTCTTTAGTGGTACATAAGATTTGATGTATTAATTAAATTTTAGTATAGACAACTTAAAACAATATCATGCTACTTTGATTTCATTTCAAAATATGTGTTCTGCTTTGTTAGGAAAATCTGCAGAGAACCACAAATTATCAGGCTTAATATAAATTAAGAAGCCCTGGCACCTTCACTGATGTTCAAGCCATGAACTGCCCATAAGGTGATGCTGGTGAGATTCGATACCTCCTGCATGCTCCCTCAGTGATTTTTATATTTTAATAAGACCATTCATTATAGTTAACTTCTCATGTTGCAGCCATTAGATATTTATATGAAATTTCATATCATTATCTCATTTGCATTGTGAACTGTTGGGATGCGTTTAAGTGGGGGTGATTTTTTTCTCCTGTTTTCATTTTGCACTCACTAGTGCCTATGTACCTTTTCAGCTTTATTTCTGTCTTCAGGTTCTTTACCCTATTTTTCAACTTTCAATTGGCTGATGAACAGTGTATCTGACTGCCAGATAGGAGTAGCCTCAAAGACAGTAATTTCAAAAAGAAGTAGACAGGAGTTGAGTTGATATCCCAATTCATTTCTCTCTCTCTCTTTCTCTCTCCCTCTCTCTCTCTCCCTTCCCCAATCCCCTCTCCCAGTTAAAATTCCAGCAGTGCTTTCACTCACATCTCTATATATCCTGAATCAACTTCAGGGACTTAACCATGGAAGCAATCATTTGGACAGTATGTGACCACAAGAATGTAAGATATTAGGAGAAAGACATAGTATACAGAAGCAAAACACAAACGCAAACTCTGAAATGGTTAGGGAGTAATCCAATCAAAGGTGAATCTAGTCCACCTGGATGATACACCATTTTAGAATTTAAACCTATAGGAGGCTCAAAATTACAGCTGACCCGAGAGCAACCTGGGGGTTAGTGTTACTGACGCCCCTCGCATAGTCGAAAATTTGCATATAACTTTTGATTCCCCAAAATCGTAACTACTAATAGCCTACTATTGACCAGAAGCCTTACCTGTAACATTCACAGTGGATTAACACATAGTTTGTATGTTATGTACATTATATTTTTACATTTTTATAATGAGGTAAACTAGAAAAAAATGTTATTAAGATAATCATAAGAAAGAAAAAAACATTTACAATACTTTATGTATTTTTTGAAAAAACAAACATTTAAGTGGAATTGTATAGTTCAAGCTAGTGTTGTTCAAGAATCAACTTTATATAGCTGCTAAACTTGCTTAACTTGTCATTTCTATGTAGTGAGGCAGATAAAAATTGGATTTTAGCCAAGCTAAAGTCTTTTTTATAATGGGTCTTGGGATGGGGTGGGAGGACAGCGATTAATTACACAAATTTTTTTTCTTTTCTCCCCTCTTATCTATTACTTGTTATTCACAAGGATTTATTTTCTGAATTTATTTACTCTTCATTTCCTGATCCAATTGGTCTATTGAGCACGCCCATGGAATTCAGCAAAATTTTTTAACGTATATGTTACCTTATTTCATATTCCTTCTTTATGTTTATTGTGCAAGGTAGCCTATAATCATTTATTCAGTAAAAAAAAAACAAAAAAAACAAAAAAAAAACAAAAAAAAAACCAAAAAAACAACAACAACAACAAAAAAAAAAACCCCCAAAAAACATTTAGTGAGTAGTAATAGTATATTCAAGCATTGAGTACTTGGAATTCAAATATAGAGTCCATGTCTGTCCCCAATAAGGTAACAAATGAGTGTGTGTGTGTGTGTGTGTGTGAGTGTGTGTGTGTGTGTGTGTGTGTGAACAGTCATTCTTCTTTATCAGTGAATTGTCAGTGAAAATAATTTTATAATGTTGATTTTACAGACCAATAAAATTCATGCTGTTCCAAAATTTTGCTACTGATATAGGGTTACTAACTTTTATTTTTCCTAAATATGTAATCAGAAAAATGATATTACTTTTGGAGATGAACATGATGTTATCAAACAACACTTGAATCCAAAGAAGATATTATAGTTCTGAATAGAGCCTTTTAAAAGCAATAAATTTTGCTTAAAAAAAAACCAACAAAACTTACGCTATTGCTCTCATGTGTTTTGTTTTACTCTGACAGTGAAAACTATCATGGCAGGTTTTTGCAATTTACTCATTTTTGGAAGCTAGTAAAGAATAAATAGTCTAATCTTTTATTTCTGAGAGAGTATTTGGAGGTAAATAAAAAAATTGACCAGTACTTTGAAGTGAAACAAAACCTTAAGATGAATCTGTACTCTTAGTTCTGCAAGGAGATAGTTGGCCTAGATGCAGACAAAGACTGGTTTGCAGGGAGAGAAACAAAAATAAAGTGAGTTTTGCCAACGTGCTGGGATGTGAGGCACTGGAGACTGTTGGGTGGTCCAGTGTGAAAAGAAACAGAACAGAAAACTCACATCTTGGAGCAGAACATTCATGGGAAGTGAAAAGAGTCCAAAACAATAACTTGGGCACCTCTAGTATTCTGTTCTCAAACTCTATTTTACTTCATTATTCTTATTACTCTCCACATTGTATCATATCTATATTTTATGTAGCAAATATTTATTAAGGCATCATTAATACTTGGCTGTGTTTGGGAGTTGGGGATAAAATAGGAGAACAAAACAAAAAACTCTACCCTCATGAAGCTTCCATTCTTGTTTCTACTTGTGTGTGGCCTCAACATAACACAGAAGCTCTGTGGAAGTAGGGACCTTGGCCATGCCCTAATCTGTTGTATATAACTACACTTGTAACCTAACCATTGCATCTGATGTGCTCAATAACATTTAACGAATGAGTAAAGAAATCAAAAGAACTCAAACTTACTGGAAGATGTGATGGACTCTGGGATACGGCAGGCCCAGGTTAAGAGGTTTACATCTTTAAAAGGTGTTCCTTGTATGATGTGTGTAGGTTAAAAAGATAAAGGCCAGTGCTATTGCAGTAGGAAAGGTGAGAGGTGGGGAGCTTTTCTAATGAATCAGTGTTAGGGCTCATCACCTGTACTCTCAAACCCAGGCAAAGGCCTCCGGTTGTATGTAGTCCGCAGGGCAGTATGGGTACTAGCAGTGCTGAATCCTCAGGTACACTGAGAGGAGTTGGCTGTTGCTGCTCCAGAGAACTGGGGGGGGGGGGGGGGGGGGGGGGGG
>PVJL010001236.1:0-10489 GCA_004026885.1 Lyroderma lyra | reverse complement strand
AGTTTTCTAATAGACTGAATCAGCTCTTTTGGAAATAATCATGCTTCTTTACCTTGGCAATGGTGACAGTGATAAAGAGGAGAAGAATGATAAATCTATAAAACCCTGGTTTTATGTGCAGGGAAAAAAAGTGCTACAGAGAAAGAATCACTTTCATAAAATGGGCAAAGATAAAAGGTGGTAAAGTGATTTAAGTAAAAATTAATGGTAACCACTTTAGAGGCAGTTTAAAAATTCAGTTAACACGATGGCTCAAAGTTTGAAAAGCGAAGGGACAGGGATTCGAGTATGTGATTGCTGACTGTATGCCTGACACTGTGTTAGCCACTTCCCGTGTGTAAATAAACACATTTCCTAATCATTTAGCTGAATGTAATCACTCTAGGATACAGTGCTTCAGGGGAAAAAAGGGGGGTGCAAACCCTTGAAATAACTTGCCTAAAGCCAATGGCTAATAACAGACAGGATTTAAATCAAGTAGTCAGGTGACTCCTAAATCCACACCTATTACATTACACCCTGATGTCAGTATAAAACATGGCCTGGCATCTTTGGTTATAATAATTTATTGAAATCATATAAAAGGTTTTTGAAGCTGTTGGAAGTAGTATAAAGTACATATGGCTCTCCTCGTATTCTCTTTGCTCCTAATTTAGTAAGTATGAAATCACTTGAAAACCATATGTGTAAAATAAAGGCAAAGCCACTCTCCTAATATGAATTACGTTTTTTGTCCAATCATTTTTAATAAGGATTAAATAAATCATCTTGTCTTTTATAAGACAGAAGAAATTAGATTAATAAGAAATTCTGAAGGCCTCAAAGCTACTAGAAAAAATTCTGAAATCCTATCACAGAAAGGTGTTAAATGTAGCTGGATTGATTAAGACTCAGAGACAAGACTCCAGCAGAATAGTTGTTAAAAAAATGAGCTAGAGTTCCAGGATAGATGTCAAACTTCTTTTTTGGAGTCCTTTTAACATGCATCAATATGTGAGGGTTGATTTTTGACATTTTGCTTCACTGATTTATCTTTAAATTTGGCTTGTGCTTATACTTCTATATTTAATTTACTATCAGAGACTTTTTGTTCTGTGCTCTGAATGTTTCTATCTATTCTCATTGCCATCACACTAGGCCTAATGAATTGATAAGCTTGTTAATTTTCCCTCTGGTCTCTCTGACACTGGGTCTTTAGCTTCAACTTTTCTCCCATTCTTTTCACATAGCACCATCATTAAATGATTCCTCTGAATTCATTGATTTTATCAAGTGACTGGACTGTGTTAAAACCAATGGCTTCTTATTGCTTATGGATATAGTTGTGCAAGGCACTGGGTGAGGAAAAAAATGGACTTCAATAGTCAAATGACTAGGAGAATACTGGGAATTTTACTCTATAAATTCTCAGAACCTATAAAAAACAAAATATGCAGTTATCTCATTTGATTTGACTTAAGGAAACTTCCTTCAAATACCTACTGTATCTCTAAGAAGTAATTACATTTCATGGAGCACTTTGGAAAAGGCTTATTTATAAAATCTCATAATTTAGAATTAGAAGTCCTGCCTTTCCAGTTATGCCCAACTTGACTTCTTTAGTTTAGCTCACTTATTTAATGTCTTATCCTCTAAATATATTTTGCAATGTGCTACCTTATCTTGCACATACAATTTCATCTACCTGGAATATTCCTTCATTATCTGTTCTACCAATCTTTAAATCTTACCTAATTCATTCTTCTCTATATAGTCTTTCCTAACTGGTTTAATTGCATTATTCTCTTTCACAAACAGTGCAAACACTACACAGATAGAAGCTTGCAGTTATTTTACTAAATGTTTACATCTCAGTTACAGGTTAATTACCTTGAATTTAGCAGTCATGCATGATGTTTTGTACATTTTTCATAGTCCACTATGTACATATGTTAGACCTTCAATAAATGAGGCGAATCAAGTGCAACACATGAATTTTTGTCTAGATCAAATTTTTCCAATTATTATTAATACCAGATTAATAAGGTGATATTATTTTATCATTCTTATTAAAATTTTTTAAAGTATTAGTTATACCAGCCAATGTCATAGAGCAAATATCTAAAGAGTGTTTCAAGAGAGATTGGTTATAAATACTATCCCAGATTACATCTGGACCATTTTCTCATACCTGAGATAATTTGTACATAGTATAGGCTTAGATTATAGAAAATTTGCCTGCTGTAGTAGTGAAATTTTCCTCCTCATGGAAAGCAAATGTGTGATGGCACTGAGGATAGATAGAAACATTAAGAGCACAAAATAAAAAGTCTCATAGTAAATTAAATAAAGAAGTATAAACACAAGGCAAAGTTAAAGACAATTCAATGAAGCAAAACATCAAAAGTTATCTATCACCTACTGATGTATGCTAGAGGAATTCAACATCTACATTGGAACTCCATGTCCATATTTTAAATGTTTTCCTATCTGCTTTCTGAGAAAAAGCAACTGCCCAGACATGGGGTATTTATGCAAATCCTGTGCAAAAATAAAAATATTTTATAAAGACAAAATATAAACACTTAATAAGATTGATAAACATAATAAGTATAAGCTTCAAAATCAAATAAAATACTATATGTATCTTCTATACACATATTCTAAAAGAATTCATATTGTTTTATAAAAGTTAGTCTACCACTTGTCTTTGCAGTTTTAATTGCAACTCACTATCCAAAATAAACTTTATTCATGAAACAGATCATCCAAAATAATTTTGTTGTAAGTGACAAATGCAGGATTAACAACAGACCCAGAACAAAATTTGAATATCCTGGGATGATTATATTACAGATATAATCTATTTTCAGAATTAGACTACGTAATATTATAATTCGTACTCTAAGGTATTTCCACCACAAACAGGATATCACATTTATACAATATCTGGAAGCTATCCGCTACTTCTCATCCATATTGTCAAATTTTAAAGAATCATATGCTGACATATTTGATTTGCTGATGTCTTCCCTCCACAGAAGTTAGTAGAAATGACATTAAAAACTCCAAAGTAATACCTGAATCTTTGTGTCTTTTTCTCTGTTGTCATGCTCAATTTTGCTTAATCCTGAAAATTTTTCAGGTATTCATTTTTCTTTTTCATTACATCTAGGCAAAATTAGTTTTCTACGTCCATCTTGGCACATAATCAGTGACCTATATTTCAAGGCTGCATCACAAATCTGCCATACATCAGTGATTTCAGTATCTCTAAAGCATTTTGCCTATTTGGCATTTATCTGTTACAGACTCTGTTTCTTATTTAACCAATGAAAGAAGTTTGTCAAACACAGCAGCCTTATTCCTAAAGATATTTGCCTTTTCAAATAGTATCTCCACACCCCTTTTGAAACTGTTCTCGCACAATAAAGCTCTACTTATATAAGGTAGTCATGTATTATAAGAAGCTTTTTAAAACTATGGGTGCAGCACACTCATCAGTTTGGGAACTAAAATTTGTTTTTCCCATTTTAAGTAATTGTGAAAATACCTCACAGACACCGATAACAGAGATGCAGGAGATAATATTTAGTTTGAGGTTCAGAAATCATGATAAAGACAGGACTCTTCCATTTACTTGATTTCTCAGAAGCTCAATTCTCTTATCTGTAAAATGGAAATATTAACATCAGCATTGTGTGATTAGGTTTAGTATTGAATGAGATAATGCGAATAAACCTTTTAGTACAGTGCCTGGCACAATGTCAGTATTTAATAAATGATAATTGTCATAGTTATTATTCCTAATAATATGGTAAATGTGATCTAAATTATGTTTTAGATTATAAGCTTTAAAAAATCAGGAATTATTTTACTATTTTTTTGACTAGAGAACTTTTATAAAATAGGAATTTGATAGTAAGAATTCTGGGTTTTTATTTTGTATTACTATTATTTTTGGTGTCAGTTAAGCACTTTATTGAATCCTTGTGCTCTCAGGCACCATGCTAAGGGTCTGGGATAAAATCATGAGCAGAAATACATTCTGAAATTAACAATAGCACAATAGTACACAAATGACTGTGATATGTATATTAATGCTATATATATGTAGCTAATATGTATATTAATGCTATATATATATATATATATATATATATATATACTACTTATTAAGTATTGACTATATGTGAAAGGCTGTGCTAAGCATTTCAACTGTATTACCATATTTAAATTAACATAGTCAGAATGAGCAAAGGAAATTCACTCACTAATACTTTAAAGTTGTCAAGTTAAAAACATATATAGCAGCTGTTTTGCTTTAAGTAACCCTGCAACAAGGCTATTTACTGTATTAATGCCATTTCAGCTTGACAATCACTAAAAGTAATTGTGTGCACATGATATAAATATATTATTAGTATTATATGCTGTGACCTCATGTCTGTGTATTTTGTATTACAAGCCCATATTTTATTGACCATGAGTCAAACAACTCTCCTTATTCACTACTACCCATTCAAACCAGATAGTATTTTTTTCTTTCCTTGGGTAGTTTTTGGGGGAAAGTGTTTTAAATAAGTCCTTAGAACATTCATGTGGCCTTATGCTATTGCTACTGGTGATCTTTCAACTCACATTGATTCTTGCTCATCTAGATTCTAAAATAGATCCCTTACTGAGTGCCTGATGACCAAGGTCTTCTTACTTCCTAACACCGTAGGAAGAAAATTCCTGAGAAGGTAAGGATACTAGCCATGCTGTAGCACATATTTTTAAAAATCAACTTTGTTAGAAATGTAGACAAGTAAGTTTGGTTCTGAAAAATGGTAGTTTGGGGGAAACCATTAAAAGGTAATAAAAAGTCATATTAAATCTACAGTTACATATACAACCCCTGGACTTAACCTGCATCTGACCTAAGCAGAAATCGGAAGATTAATTTTTTTTTTCCAGGAAGTAGTGGCCCATGTGTTACATTAAAATAAGACAGGCTTATTCATCAGCTTAGCAGACCTGGGTTTTATTTTATCAGTATTATTCTAAAGGTAAAAATAAGGGCTAAGGAACATAATTTTAGATAGCTTGCTATTGAGGATCCATTATTTTTGTTTAACTATTGTATCTTCCACAGGTCTTCATTTAAATAATTCTGGGAGAGATGATAATTTTACTAACATTTTAGGAGGCATTATTTTGGGTAAAGGATGACGTGTAGAGTCTAAAAGACAATGAGGAGGAGGCAGAATGGGGAGGAGGAAGAGGGGAGACAGAGGAGATTGGAAGACTTGTATGCAATTGTTTTTAGAGTTTGTTGTTCTAAAATTTTGAGACACACACACTTACTTAGACAAGTAAAATTCAGTGTGTTCAAAACCATTAGTGTTACAATTGGGTTTTTTGTTGTTTTTGTTTGTTTGCTTGCTTGCTTGTTTGTTTTTACATTTATGCTGTCCAAAATTTGGCCGGGCAGGCCTTTGCAACAATTTTGGTATCATTTTGACATAGCTTCATTATTTTTTAAGCACTTCTTTCTGTTATGAAACAAAATGTTTCAGCCTTATCCTGAACTTTCCAGGACTCACAGTTTGAATTAGCCATTTCTTAAGATGTTCTGGTTCCTTTCACTGGAGATTGCCACTGAAATAAAATACTTGCATGACTGGTATGTTTATTACTACTAGGTGTTATTGCTTCTGATCCCTTCATTAGAGAGCTAGGAGCTAGCTAGTGAACCTAGACAGAGGTAGATAGACAGACAGAAGATAGATGACTGATAGATAGATGATTATGATAGAAAGATAGATAGATAAATAAATAAATAGATATATGTATTTATTTCATATTGATAATTTCAATTCCAAATGAACAACACAGGGTTTTTTCTCACCTTCCTCATTGCATGTAGGTATCTCACGTTTTCTTAAGTAAAAACTTGTGCTCTATAGCATCAATGCGTTCATATCTGTCCAACAATACAAGCAAAAATGTGTCACCCTTCTACTATTAATAACAAAAATCTATAATAAACAAGAGTAAAAGTTTCCTGTATGATGCATGTATTATGATTATTAAGGGTATACAGTAAGAATACTGAATTCAAGTTACTTGAATGAATTATTATTGGATAATTGGTTTTTTTTTTTCAGTTTCATGAGCAATTTATTTGCTTGTTTGTATTGAATGTAAGTTTTACTTTTTCATATAATTTGATTTCATTTATTTATTAATTATATGGTTCAAAAGACCAAATTATATTAAAAGGTGTACTCAGAAAAGTCATGTTCATATTCCTGTCCCCCTCATCCAGTCCCCACTAATCCCCTACAAATCAGCATTTAATTAGATTTGGTTTATCTTTCTTTTTTCTAGACAAATGAAGCAAACACATACCCCTTTTTCTTCTTTATTTCCTACATGAAACATCATGTGTATTTCTTTCTCTGCGTCTTTACAAAAGTTTTCACTTTTTGGCTCTTATGTAAGAAAACTATCAACAGTAATCCAAATAAAAATGAAAAGTGGGTGTAAAATGTTAAATCCAAAGAAAATAGGCCCAACACTTTCCTAAGAGTTTTGGTAAGCATGAAAATTTAAAATATATACCATGCCCTGGAGAAAATCAAGTGAGCATTATAAGTAGATAATTAGGAAGACAAAAATACAGCATAGACTCTAAGACTCATTATATGTAAGGCTTAATCCATGTAATTCTCTAGACTGGAGAAATTTGATTTTGTTTTTGAACTACCACCCATCCTTTCCAAATGACAGTAAAATCTGAATTAAACTGAAAAATGCAGTATTTATTTCATTTTGCCTATTTTTTAAACCTAATTCCATATGCACCCTTTGCTCTGCTACATATTTATGTCCCAGGCATTCTAGAAATTTTAGTCTACAATCCTGGAAAAAGAAAAAAGCATAATGAAAACAAACTCATTTGATTGCATGAGCCCTCTTTTGTGAGTAACTTAATGGCTTCCACTCCCAGCAGTGTCTAATGAATTATGAAGGTATTTCTCTTGAGCACAATAAACAACATATTTTACTAAAGGAGACCTTATATTCTATCCACACCCTAGACATCAATTAAACCTCTGTGAGCCTGGCTGGAAGTGGCTGCCAGAATCCAGTAAGACAAGATATGAGGTAGTGATGTGAGGGAGATTTTACTCTTCCTCCTTTGAAGGCAGCATCTATCATATTTTGTATGTTATTGGCTCTGATAGTGCTGATGCTAGGCTGACCCAGAGTTTAAGAGTGCTTCTCTGCTCACCACTATTATACAGAAAACCAGAATCCACATTTTGCTCTCTGAGCAATGAGTCCTTTGTTTGCCAAAATGGCATAGCCCAACATTTCACAGCTTTTTAACCTTTTTCTTATTGGTGATTACATTTGCAATTCATGCCAGTGGGATTATGGAGACTTACTCTAAATCCCTGATAGGAAAGAAAGAACCTCTTAATTTTTCCTGAATTTAGATGACAAGCCTATATTTCTTTCTCTCATTTGGAGGTTTAAAATATGAGTCTGATGACTAGATATTATCTTAAAAATCTGAATTAATAAACTTGGTCTAGGCCTAGACCTACTCCAGTAAAAAAGAGATGCTTCATGGGGGCATATTCATTCAGAAACTACAGACAGAAATATAGTTTTATTGGAGGAGAGAAATAATTGAAATCTTAAAATGATATTTACTGTGAATGAGTGGCCCAAAGGGTTTACATGCATATGTATGTACACAGCACATACAGAGACATGCAGACAGAGTGATAAAAGACTTCACAGTTGTCAGGATAGATCCAAGTTTCATGGGGGCAGAAGCTTATATTATTTAGAAGACTTTCTTTGAGGATAAATAATTACAAATTTACAGATAAGATATGAACAGAAGTATTTATTTTGTATCAGATAATAAATTGCAAGAAACTAAAATTTAAATATCATAAATATTACATTAAAATTAATGTATTGTTATTAATTAGTTGTCTGACACCTCTGCACTTTAAAAAGAAAGCTACATATGCCTTGTCTCTTTGCATGCAGCCATTTTTAAATATTTTCTATAACTAGAATAAAAAATTAATTCAGTCAAGTATGGCTGATTGAAAAAGAGTCACTGATAGTTGAGAGAACTTTCTCTCAGCTTCACAACTTGTTACTGGTGATGCCACATCTGTAATGGACCTGTGGTTACTTGTTTAGTCAATGATTCTTGCTCTGAGGTAAGCTCTTGGAGACCTCCATACTTGTGATTTGGTGGGCATGGTTTCTAATGACCCTTATAGAAGTTTGTTTATCTCAGTCATTCCTTTCTAACCCATTCCCCATTCTAACCCATTCCCATTCTAACCCATTCCCATTCTAACTCATTCCCCATTCTAACCCATTCCCCATTCTAACCCATTCCCATTCTAACCCATTCCCCATTCTAACCCATTCCCATTCTAACCCATTCCCATTCTAACCCATTCCCCATTCTAACTCATTCCCCATTCTAACCCATTCCCCATTCTAACCCCATCCTTGTCTCCACTGGGTTCATCCTCATGGGCCCCTTCACATGGAAACTTAGTGGAGAAGTCTCTGTTGCTAGTTTTCCCTTCCTTGGGATCCAAAGTGCTTAATCCCAACTTTGTCTCTTGATGATGACCCCCCAAAACAGATAATTGTTAGAAATGCTCTGTATATAAAGGTACTGAAAGGTGGTCTCCAGATCACCAGCAAGGTACAGAGTAACACCTAAGGTGGGGGCATTGCTCTGCATCTCTGCCTCAGAGCTGGAGCTTTTGTTTCCAACCTTCCCCACGTCCCTGGGTTAGAGAACACTACCCTTGGAAGAAGCCTGTCCAAGTAAAGTGCCCTGAGTTTAGCTTTTTAACTTCACAACTTCACAGCAAATTCTCCTCTAGTAAAATTAGTGGTAACAGTGTGAGATTTTAGACCAGTGCTGGGTGAATTAAGGATCATGGTCCAGCAAATATAGGGTGACCAACTGAATTAAGAAAAAAGTGTCAGAGCAGACACAGCATTATGCCAGGGCCTAGAGGCTAGGCAGCTAAATGTAAAAGAAACACAGTTTTCACACGCACATTGTAGAGCTGCTAGAGGCGAGAATCGGCAATTCACAATTGAGGCGGCTGTAGGTACTTGAACAAGTGAAAACAAATAGCTAGTGGACCGTGACACTTGGAGAAAATTAGAAGTAGCCTTTGCCCTGAAAGAGTCTGCTCGGGCCTGTCTTAGACACTGTCAAGTATTAAAAAAAATTATATATATATCTCCCCTTAACATGTTAAACATTGTACTACTGAGATTCATACCTCTCACTGTTTGGTGGCTCTTCCAATACAGCACAAAATATGTTCTTTATCTGAAGCCTTGTGACATAATCAATACTTGCTGGATAATTCCTTTTTGAGAATTACCCTTTAGCTAGTGTTATAACTATTGCTGAAATCAGCAATCTGAATTGTCAATCAAAAGTAATTTCCCAAGAAACTGGTAGGTTTCTGATCTGGGATTAAATTTTTTTCGTAGTAAAGGGAGAGAAGGAAACAGCTTATCAATAATAAAATAGGAAATAAATTACAAGGTAAACCAAGAGTCAAGTTAGCAAGAAATATGATTTTCCTGAGAGAATAGCCTTCATTTCTACAAACGTGTATGATTAGAGGGCAGGCAACAATCATTGACCAAGAGTCATGAATCCTATTTCCTGACCTTCCTTTTTTGCCTTTAGGGTCTTTCTCTACCCACTCCCTCAGTTTCTTAATCTACGAAGACCATTTCTATGCTCCATTCTAGCAACCCTCTACATGGCAACCAGAAACATCATAATTCAGGAGATAGTATGAAAGTGATTAAGAATTAAAAATCTTAAATTCAAACAGACTTAGTGTTTAATCCATGCTCTGACATTTTTCTTATAATGTGCCATTTTGCTAGTTATTTAAATTCTCTAAGCCTCTATTACCCAAACTATAAGATAAAAACAGTAACTACCTGATTAGACTACTGATGGAATTCCATGACAATCCAATGTATTTATGAGCTTTAGTACACTGCCTAGATATAACATGTTAACAATGTTACTTTCTGAGTTCAGTGTCTAATGGGAATATTCTGTCGATGTTACCTACTAAATATGTTCTTTCATTTCTTTGCAACATAAAGTTCTTTGACTGTTTCCTATTTTTCAAATCCACCAGGCTGGTCTGAATTTTTACTTAATTTCCAAAAGTTGCTCAACTGTTACAATTGTATTCTCACCAATATTTTTAATTCTCTTATCTGCTTTGCTAAATCCTAAGTCTGATGTCAGGCCTCTTAGAATTGGCAGAGAAAATAATAAAACAATCCTGCTGTGCATACTTGTATCTAAATACAATAGTTATGACTTCTAATCTCAGATGAACCCTTTAAACTTTTTAATATATTCTCTCCTCAAAAATGTATTAGTGCTGAATGTAAAAATAAGCTCAACAACAAAAATTTT